>JAVTVY010011874.1:0-50355 GCA_036873755.1 Hanleya hanleyi
TTAACCCTATCTGGCCTGGGCGATTTGCGGTGTGTCGCAGCCTGGGGGGGGGGGCGGAAAGTGCCCCCCCCCTATATATTTTCTCTACCACTAAGGCTAGAGCGCTGAAACTTACCACACAGTATCTTAGGTTCAAGCTCTACCGGAAAATGTAAAAAAATCCAAGATGGCCGCCACGATGACGTCACAGTGAGGTCATCTTCTCGGAAGCCATTTTTCGGCCATTTTGGGGTCGATTTTTCGAAATTTTCATTTTTCAGATTTTTCTCTCGAAAAAAATCTTATAAAATAGAGAATAATTAGTTTTGCATAAATAATATACTTTGAAGGACTTTTAGGCAAGGAAAATGTGAAGAAATGGACCGAAAAGATGAAAAACACGACTTTCGCGGATACCACATGGCCGCCATTTTGAATTTACCCATGATCCTCCACCTGGGCGTATATGAAAATAGACTCAAAATGACCCCAATAAGATAAGCTTAAAAGTCACCAAGTTTCAGTCTCCTCGATTTTGTCGTTTCGGAGCAGCAGAGAAAAGTTCACTAGGAGGGGGCACTTTCCGCCCCCCCCCCCCCAGGCCAGGTAGGGTTAAAGAAGGATCAGTGTGTGCCATGTGATGTAACTGAACGTGGATCAACGACCAAGAGCCACCAGAAATCAATTCCGATGGCTGATGAGGATAAATGAACCTGCTGTTTGATTGTGGGGAAATAATGCGATTTCTGGGTCTTAGTGATGAAATACAATTCGTCTCGGAGAGCCCTCATTGAAACTTTTCCGACAACAAGACAACAAACACCTGGTCATCATTTCCAGGTTGTCATACTTACAACTGTATGAAGTAGGCTATGTCCCAGGATGCATTCGATTATTCTTCGCCAAATGTAGGCCATCAGCAAGACAGGGTGTCGTAGCCATGAGGGGAGATTTGGTTTAATGTCACATCCAAGGTTATTTCACTCATATGGTGACAGCCAGTTTGGATGGTGGAGGAAGTCGGAGTACCCGGAGAGAACCAACCGCCCGTCAGCAAGTAACTGACAAACTTTCACACAGGCACCAGCTGGGCTCGAACCCCTGTCGGTTCAGCGGAGTCAAGACTAGCGATCACCAGCGAAATGCCTTAGACAATTCGGACACCGAGGGCCCCGTCGTAGTCCATGAGACAGACAGAATGCAGTAGTCCACAAGCCAGAGAGGATGCCGTAGTCGATGAACCAGACAGGATATCGTAGTCCATGAGCCAGGTAGGATATAGTAATCCATGAACCAGACAGGATATTCTAGTCCATGAGCCAGACAGAATGTCGGTACCATCTCAGAAGGCAACACGGTTCTCGTCAGATCACCGAAGTTAAGCAGCGTTGAGCTCGGGCAATACCTGAATGGGTGACCGGGTGCTGTACTGACTGGGCTGATCAGTGTCCAGAATAATAGGAACTGTGGACACTCTCGTGTTCTGGCACATGTAGACACCGTCGTGATATGACTGAAACAATGTTGAAAACGACGTTAAATCCTACTCACTCACTCACTCACTCTCTCATTCCCAGAAGGCAACACTTCGATGTTTTAATCTTCTTAATGTATCCATAAAACTGTTGATGATAGATCGCCCTTCTGAAATGGCAGCTGAAGCCAGATGGATCAACATTTAGGAAAGAGAGCCTTTTTCTGGATATTGTCGTTTCAGAGATGATGAATATTAGGTATCAGTTTCAATAGGAGACTTGACTATGCCACATTTAATTTAACAAAATAATGCAGATTACTTTACCAATGATGTAGAAGTAGGTTAGCTTCAAATTCAATGTAGTTTGGTGTATTCAATCACATAATACACAAAAAAGTTACAACAATCGTTATTTGAAAAACAAAACAATCTCGATATTTGTTGTCCTGTGAATAGAGTAGAGACAAATATCTATAGAATTCTCACCAGTAAGAAACATACAAGTCTTAACAGCTATTTGCACATACTTTATACGACAGAAATGGCTACGCCTAGTGGAGATACGATGTGAACACAATATCCTGTCCGCTCCTTCATTTTAACATTCACATTTTAACAGTTGTATGTATAACGACTGGGCAAAAAGTTTAAGTCGAATTCATCTCTAATATAATAGTTGGTTCATTCTCGAGTGCCAATTACACTAACACATGGATTCTGTGAGATCGTAGTAACAAACTGTGCAGATGCATGTATCCTCTTTTCCTCATCCCTTTCCCATCGTCGTTCCATGTTTCAACCGTCACTTTGATTTTACGCTCACACAATTCACCGTATTCTCATCTTGTAGGTACTCCGATGGTAGTAGAAACCATGCGTTTTCTTCACTAAAGATTTCCACAATAAAACCTTAGCTGAAATATTGGGACAAAATCGGAGAATAACCCGTGGCCTTGGGAATCATGCAGAATAATCAAACTGCGGAGTAGCTTATCTACCTGTCTGTAGTACTCTTTTATTTGTCCGTCAGAAAATACAAGTTAACGGTCACACATCCATTAGAAAAGATCCGCTGCCACCAAAGGCAGAACAATTGGCGTGCCGGTCATTCCTCGGAAAGGCTGTTCTGGTGGGTAAAGAAAAGAATATTAGACATAATTCAACCTTGGTTATACAATACAGTACCGGTACCGCCTATTGCACAAAGTATTGGTGAAAGGTATACAGGTATATTAACCAACACGGTAATTTAGAATGTAAAACGAACTGAAGCGTTATACTCAGAAGAAACTCCAATATCAATTGTAGATAGAATTTCGCGAATTACTCTTTCGGAGTCTGGTCAATCCTGTATAAATGTCCTAAGCATTGGTGTCCAAGGTAAATTGGAGTTCCATACATGTTCAGGCAAAGAAAATACAAAAACGTGGACAGCAATTGAACAACGCAAATCTACAATTATCCCCAAAGCCTTAAAACGAAACCAAAAATCAGTTGGAAATTCCTTGATCTTACTTGTTTAAATTATGGAGCTGTTGCTGCGAACAATGCAGCACCACCTCCGTCCAAGATAGAGCTGATTTAATTGTTTTCACAACAACTGCAAGGTAAAATAAAACATAATTGTCTGATATGGAATAACATTAATTTTGGACACTTTCAACAATTAAGGAAAGGCAAAATCGTTAACAAAAGAAAAAAAGAACAATAGGAAAACGGGAAAAATAGGAATAGGAAACTTTTCAGTCACACTCTTATAGCCGACATCATCTAAGTTTACTCATGATGATCTGTCAGGTGGGTGTGTAAATATGAGGGCTTACTTTTCCCCCTCTCGTGTCAGTTGGGGTTAATATACCTGTTCGGTCATATATATATTTATCACATAACTACTGTGTTATTGGCGACATTTGGTCATGACATATTTTTCGTATGCACCTAGGTGAATAACACTTTAAACGATTCTGATTGGACGGTGCCTGGTAGCGTGGGAAAGTTATTAATACGCGTGACGTCAAGGCGCACTTCTTTTTTTACTACGGGGTCAAATTTACTACGATTGGGGTCAAAATTACGAGAGAATGGCTGCCGTTTTGAAAGTTGGGAGCGTGGTGAAAATCGATGAAAAAGGAAGAGCTGAGATTGTACAAATGTTGAAGGATGAAGGGGAAGTATTATATACTGTTAAACTTTTTGGAATAGACTTTGAAGTTGATTTGCCTGCCCACAGATTAGAAATTGTCACGAACGAATTTTTCCAGCAGACGACATCAGCTACTCCCTCTGTGTCGATCGTTTCCAACCCCACGAAAAATGTTCCCATGTCTAAAGGGAGATTTCAACCCGTGAATGACGACGATATTGATGATTTCATAACTCAGCAAGCAAACAAGCATACACTCAGCAAAACGTTGAATGATATTAAAACTCTCGGAAATATCTGCAACAGCCTACCATAAATGAAATCCGCCCGATTCACGAAATACCACCTCCCCAACTGAACATTTTGTTGTCAAAATATTTCATAAGTGTCCGTAAAGCAGACGGGTCGGAATACGAACCCAACAGCCTTCGGGCAATGATGTCAAGTTTCGACAGACAACTCCGGAGAAAGAAGTATGGGTACAGCCTAACTTCGAGCGTTGAATTTGATCAACTCCGCGAGGTCTTGAAATCTAAGCAAAAGGATCTAAAACGACAAGGCAAGGGAAATCTTCCAAATAAATCAGACCCCATTTCTCCCGAACAGGTTGATGAACTTTGGCTGACTGAAGCACTTGGAAAGAAAACGCCGAACAAAATCCTTCAGAGTTTGTGGTTCTTTAATACCGTTCATTTTGGGATGCGCGGAGAAACGGAACACCGGCGTGCTTGTTGGGGTGACATTTCTGTACATACGGACACAAATGGTCAGGAGTACCTAGAGTTTAATGAGAGACAGACAAAAACCAGAACTGGTGAAAATCCGCGAAACCTACGGGTTGTTAAACCAAAGATGTGGGCAAACTTGGAAAACCCTGACAGGTGTCCCGTCGCGATATACAAGTTTTATGCGGAGAAACGACCAGCCGATTTTTGTAAATCTGACGATCCCTTCTACCTAGCAGCAAATACAAGAACAGACTCACCTGCGAAAGATAAAATGTGGTTTTTGCGTCAGCCTGTAGGGAAAAATAAAATCGGATCCCTGATGAAGCGACTGGTGAGCTCGGCGGGAATCCTCACACAAAAGCATCTCACCAACTCCAGCGCAAGGAAACACCTTGTTCAAAAGCTCCATGACAACGATATTCCGGCAAATCAAATAATGCAAATCTCTGGGCACAGGAACATTCAATCTATAAACAACTACTCCCATATAAACAACGAACAACACAGACGAATTTCCCGGGTTTTGAACTCCAAGGTCAACGAAAGCGCGCCATGTACACCGTCCACATCCGTCACAGAAATGCCATCTCAAGTACTTCCATCCACCATATCGTGTAGTCAGAGTGACAATTCTGTGAAACAGTCTAAACAGTCAACAGTTCTGCATGTTCAAGGCGTTCACACACTGTTTTCTGGGAACATATCGGGTGGTCAGTTCGAAATTCATGTCCACAAATCTTCACCCCCGGCTTCCTTCCCAATCCGTGCACGTGCTGAAACCAATGGCAACAATCACACATCTACGGCATGTAATGCCCAGGCGAGCGTAATAGAGCAGTGACTGATGTTGTATATACTACTGCATTCCTGGATGTGTTATGGTCAATTCGAATTTAATTATTGCGTATTTTCTTATTAACTGTTCTTCTACATCGCTTGCAACTGACGGCGAATTCAGAAACTGTCTTGCTGAACATTTGTTTATGGGGATTACATTATTACCGCGGAAGTATCAGTTATCGAAGTTGTTGTTCGTCTGAGGCAGTCAATGTTCGTCAGAAAATAATTAAAAAAAATTCTAGGGAATGAATCGATCTGTGTTCGTTATTTCTGTTTTAAGTTATGTGATAAACAGAATCTTGCACTCGTGGTCATTTAATATGAAAGTTATGAAACTCGTTGAGTAAGTTTTGTATATGTTGCTCGCTAAAGCTCGCAACATATACAAAACTTACTCAACTCGTTTCATAACTTTCATATTAAATGACCACTCGTGTAAGATCCTCTGTGTATAACTTGATGGCAATCACAATCAACTGATTATTCGATAACTAAATTGAGACTGCTTTGTAATGTATTATCAAATTATCCACTAAATGTTTACAGTGGTGTTCAATTTTTACTCGTTTCTCGCCAAAATGGAATCATCAGGCAGCGCCCTTTACTAAAATAATCATCCGAATTTGCTAATTTTCGGCTTTGGACCTATGAACTAATAACACTGTGCCAATGCCCCAGCGTGATATATGGTTATGATACATCTATCTATAGCAATAAAACTAAATTAAATTAACAGCAATTTAGCAAGCCCGCCAAAAGAGCCGAAATCAATAGCATAAACGCGCATCATTAATAATTGCCTTCCTTCACGTGAAAATCTGCTACAAAGCCGGAAAAAAGGTGTTAGTCCACACCATTTTACTGACTGTGTACCGTATGTCAGAAAGACATATCCGGAGGAGGGGCACAGGCAGATGGGGATATAAAAGATATAGGCGTGGTATAGGTGTCAGAAACGACATTTAATAATCTGTAGTCGTCCACGAAATTATAGAGTGAGAGTCGGGAGTAATGCGGTTAAAGGGGGAAGAGAACAAGGAATAACTGCAGTAAAGAGGGGGAGAGGGTCAGTAGTTATACGGGACCGGCGAAAAGGAGGACTAAAGCCGTCGAAGTAATAAAAGCAATAACTCGGTCTACATTTAGATTTCCGTTCACTCAATCATTATTCTTCTTGTACGGCTGTTATTCGCAGTTTTGGTCTTATACTGTAACTATGGTTGATCAGTATTTGTTGACTTAATATAGTATAACCTTTAACAGTATCCCCTTACAATGCCAACAATCAGATTTCAACCGAGCTGGTTGTCCAATGAGACTAGTTATACGAAACAGTTTACCCGTCATGAAATCAGCTTCACTGCAAGGCACCATGCCTATCCGTCGATTGCAAAGTTTGTGTTACAAGCGTCTGGTCCGTCATTCATAATTCAGCCGTCGTCCATTAGAGAATATCCGCGTCCATAATCCAAAGACCTAGTCCATATTCCATATAACATATGCTTGTTTCCTGCAAGAGAGAAGCGGTCAACAGTTTTCAATGATGCCGGCAAGACATCATGATGTTCCAAAAATATCAAATCCGTATCGCTGATCAGCATTCTTAATCCATAATATTCGTTGTTAAGTCGTCATCTAAAGAATGGTGTATCTCAGTCACGCTTTGATTGTGAATGTTCATATGAGTACCATCAGGATCTTGAAGTACATGGGTTCATACGGCCCCTAGCCCCGGGTTAAGCGGAATTAGACACAAGTTACGAAACGTAACGCCATAGATCTTGCACGCTACGCTGGTATTTTGCTATCAGCATGCGATATGTATCGCATATCGATAGTGTAACAGACACTATTTAAATGAACTAATCGTGTACTGTAAAAATTGGCGACATGTTTAACGTCTCAAAATGAAATATGATTTTGTCCCAACTTTTGGGACATGTGAGTACGTACATATTTCATTTGGAAACGGCTTCATGTTTCAATCTGAAACACGTGTCATCCTTATATGTGTTAATGGTGTCTCAATATGGACATGTCGCCGTTAAACATGTGTCCGTTTGAAACATGTGACATCCTGCACAGTGAACCATTTGTTGTATGTACATCTCTCAATCTGAAACATATTACGGCCGACTACATGTTCCAAAATGAAATGTCTAAGCCCAAACATGACTTTGTCCCAACTTTTGGGACATGTCGCAACCGAAACGTGTCCGAACATGTCTCAAACTTGGAAGTGATTCAAAATAGTCTATCTCCCATTACATGTTTCATCAGATCACCAGATCGCCTGTGAAAGAAACAGAAATACACGAATCGTTTATTAAATTCAGCTTGCATCAGTTTTATTCTCTTATCTTCGATGGAAGTCGAACTCGGGTGTAAGCCAACAATAGCGATAGGCTACAGACAGGAACATATACAATAGACAAGCTTGCTCCTCAGGTTAACAATGAATGTGGTCATTCCAGACAGATATACGTTCGATACATCATAATTCCTGATGTGAACCCATTTATCATGGCGTGCAAATTGTTCATGCCAATAATGTGTTCATGTTTTGGTGAACTAGATCACAGATTTACACCAAATGGTACATTTACATTCAGATATTAAGCAAAATAATAATTTACTCAAGTTGCCACATCGGTCTGGTGACATGACCCAGCCTAATCCAGCACACAGGAAGCAGCTCTCAACAGGGGTACTATATTGCATACCGATATTGACCATACTTGCTGACTTAGATACATGAATGTCTGTAACTTGAAAATGATTCTATCATTCATTCATCTGCTCGCGGTAAATATCTCCGAGTGAGAGTCGTTGAAATTCCATTCCGTTTCGGGAAATGGAATACGGATCGCAGATGATTATTAAGATAACGGAGTCCTGGACTCGTCTCGAGTTGTCGCAACAGTGGCCACAGTCAGGGAGGAAGGAAGAAAATTGTTTTACACACCAACAATATTCAATATTTTCATAAAAATAAAACATAATATCCCCCCTCTCTCCTCCTGGTTTCATCTTCGCATATCCAAGTCGAACACCACACGTGTTGCCTTGGTTGAACATATAAACACAATATCTGAATATGAGTTTGATGATGTCATAGCTCTATAAATATTCCGTGATCCATATTAGGAGGAGTGCAATGTATGACCTCTTTAAAATTCAATTTTGATTGACCATTCGAAAGTAATTAACATCAATACAACCACCACTTGCCATATTTGGAAATCTCTCAGGCTGACAGCAAAGAAAATCCTCGCTGCAATGTGTTGGCAAGCTCCTATCTTGATTAGCTATATAACATCACGTGCGTTTCCTAGTTTTTACCAATTTACTCTATTCAATAGGTCAAGGTAAATGACGAAACATTAGTGTAGTATTTAACTTGAAATGTGAAGATGCCCGCACGGTTTGGTGTCATTTGTGTCATACAGTGGCCGAATCCCGCGCAAGGCTGTAATTGTAAATAAAGCAATCGTATTGTCCAGAAAATATCCTGATGCGCTACACACATTTAAAATATTGGATGTAGCTCTGGTCACACAAAGAACACGGTTGTTGTTTCTTCCAAAGCGAGACCTCAATGATGCTCCATCAATGTCACTCTTTTTTTTATAGCGACACTGTTGTTTATTTGTTTGGTATGAATCATTGGCAAATTTAAAGTGGCGATCATGTGGGGTACCAGAAAAGCGGTGTTTTCCCTTTTTCTTCGAGATTTTATTTATTTTTTGATAAAAGAGTGCATGAGCTATTCTATTTCACATCATATAATTCTTCCCTAATGTACTATGTAGTTTACTTCGGAGAACCTGGCACAAATGAACAAAATGGAAAATTTGACCGAAAAATCGACCAAAAAGTCATATTTAGAATATGACGTAAACTGCGAAATGTTCAAGGACTGAATTTTTTGGATTTTTGCACTTTCTACCAGAGCGGACCCCAAGATATATTTTGGGGGCTTTTAGAATCAAGTAGTGAACAAATATTTAGTGGGAAGGAGGCGTCTCTTCCCAAGCCTTGGCAGGCCTCAAACAGTCAAATACCCTAGGGCTGGAAGAGTTAATGGAAGTAATTTAGTTAAATTGGTCGGTCTATTTATTCCCAATACCGACAGAT
This sequence comes from Hanleya hanleyi, assembly GCA_036873755.1. Classification (NCBI taxonomy): domain Eukaryota; kingdom Metazoa; phylum Mollusca; class Polyplacophora; order Lepidopleurida; family Hanleyidae; genus Hanleya; species Hanleya hanleyi. The sequence continues at coordinate 9,305 of JAVTVY010011874.1, forward strand.
ATATTCACGATCGCTAAAGACCAGAAATAAATTTTTGGAAGCCAGTACTTCCATGCTCCAGAAAACACTATCCGTCTTTTATACTGTGTTCCTTGAGACATGTCGCTTTTGCGACTCGGTTGCACGTGTTTCGGCTTTGATGTTTCAAAGAGCTAATCAGGTCGTTATAGTGAAACGGCAACGCGATTGAAACATGTCACAACCCTCAAATAGCTGTATTCTCACGTCTTTGAGTCATGTTTTCATGGGAAAACAGGGTGAAACATGTAGCATTATGAAGCATCTCACATGTTACCCATCTCAAAATGAAACGTTAAACATGTAACCACTTTTTGCAGTGTGTCTCTTGACGATACACGAGAAAGATCGAGTTGGCATCGATCAAATAGAAAACAAGGTATCCAGTTTCACCGAGTACCACCTGCGAGATACATCTCATATATATTTTTTTTTTTATTCCGTGGTTGTTATCATCTGGAAGCAATGGCTCAACACAATCTCGATGCTTTTGCGATATATCCTTCAAATCCTGCAGCCTATATCAAATGAAGAATCTCCAGGCTAAATAAACTGAAATATGAGCAAAGTCATAGAATTTTCGCTCAAATTGTCATCCAGGGCTTAAGGATGTCCGCTGGTGGTTTTTGACTTCGGCAGCCATTTTGCCTGTTTTTCCATTGGGTTATCTCCCTTCCCTAGGTTAAGAGATGGGGATTTCCTTTAAAAGCCTTCTAGCCGAGAATTTTGCACAGCAACATCCATCCAATTTGCTAAATTTTGATAGACATTGTGATTATCTGCAAACAGTTAGAATATAAGAAAAAGTTAAATACTATTTATATGAATTTTTCATGAATATGCTTCAAAACTAGGGCTATTCCCTATGCTTTCTAGGTTATCAAATTGAGCATAGGGCAGTCCACTTAATGTTGCCTACAGCTAAAAAATGCACACCAACCTATATTTTTTTCTTTGTTTTTCCTCATATTACACAATTATGAATGCAACAACACACATTATTCAAAAAGTTAATTACTTTGATTTACCACCAGCGGACATCCTTAATTGCCAGTTATGTCACCAGAAACCCGAAACCTGAAAGCTGTTTTTGCGGATTTTCTCGCCTGTCACATTACATGTTTGTCACTCTTCATGTTCTAGACTTTATCGACAGAAATCTACACGACAAAATTCCCCTTCTCCTGTGGCTGGAAACCTTGATCTGTGTACATTTATTATAAATACACGTAAATAACTTTGTCCGTCGTGTAGATTTTGTCCTAGATCACGAATTAGTTTGCAGTTTTATATTTTGCCTTGTTTAAATAATATTTCCCAGATCCTTGCATCCATTTGTGAGTAGCATTTTATGAAAATCCACGCCGTGGAAACATCATTTATAATCTTGTATTCATGTACAGTATGTTATAGCGGTGACAATACGTTGATTTTACCGCAAATATGTGCTCGCCAAAGCTACTGAAATCCCTTAATATGAGCAACATCTGCTCTGGGTGAAAATCGGCCGAAATCAGCTTACAACGAATCAACAAACAAAATGTATCTGGGTTGTCTTTTCGCTGAAATATTATGCTATTGGAATGCGAATTCAACAAATAAACTTAACTGAATTCCATAAGTTTATATGCAATGACTGATCCGGTAGATTTGCTTGCAAATTAGAGAATAGTTCATTATTGGGAACATCAGATTTTCTCCGCTCGGAGTGTCATATTGTGCAGTCAGTACAGAAGTACCGTGTACATCATAATAATAATTATGTGCACCCTGATGTTGTCAGAAATTACGGGGCCATCTGATGAGAATCATCCCTTCGAATCCATGTATGCCTACTTCGGTCTCAATCCGTATCAACATCTACTCTCCAGATGGAGTGTTTCTTATCTAAGTGAGCTTGAGACGAATGGTCAGAGAAGATTGGCACCACAACAATATATTGCGGCGGAAATAAACAACACCCTGTTTTTTCGACACGTTTGCTTGACAAGCCAGTCATCAGTCCTCGATTAAACGTTCCCGAGATCTGTGGGTATAATCCGTTTATGGGTCAGGGGTTAATGGGTATGGGATCCACACACTAGGACAAGCAATCAGAGACTAGACATATCGTCTGATGGATAAATACATAATGTTTTAGAATACTGAAGGATTAGTTCTTTAGTTCTCGTACGCGATGTATAACGGAATGCTTCATAAATGTCTCACATTACCTTCTCCAAGACAAAAGTTGACTGACAAAGGCATTCGAACGTTACATGACGGAAAAGAAGTGTGAAGAAGAAGCCGTGTACGATGTGGAGAAAGCAGAGGAACAGAGAAGAACCCGAGTAAAACACAAGGCATCCTCACGCGGCAGACCTTCGTCACCTTTATGGTTTTAGCAATCATCAGTCTTATCGCAATGTCATGAAACTTGGTCAGTATCGTAATGGGTTCACCGCGGGCAACCGCGAGCAAAAGTTCAAAAAGGGAATCGTTGAATGCCAATTTTGGGGTGTTTAACCTTCCTTCTGAAAAAAGTGTTCCGATCCTAATGAGCACTTGATGCCCTTCATGAGACCCTCATCTATACTGACTGATAAGGTCTCACGACCATAGGAACAAAACTGTGCTCTTTCCGTTTTTATTTTATTTTTTGTCTCAACACAAATACAATTAATTTCAACCATACAAAATAGCCTTAAAGAGAACAAACTAGGCTGCAACAATCGGAAATGTGGCAATCTCTCTGGATGAGAATACGTCTGAATAGATGTGAGCCGTCATCTCAGCTTTAATAAAGCTAACTAAATGAACCGGTTTCGTCTTTGCTCCCGCATATGGTGTCACAACCGAAATCGCTCAGACTTTGTAATATTCAAGAGAGAGAGAGAGAGAGAGAGAGAGAGAGAAAATTAAGGGTTAACGTCGCGTTCAGCAATATTTCAGCTATACAGCGACGATCAAACAAAATTCTAAGTACTCAAGCCAATAACTTAATAATTTCAACACATTAAAACATACACATATAAAAACTTATGCAAGAAACCGATTTCTCTCAAATAACCCAAGACACAGTCCTTCCTCACCCGACTAAAACGTTCTTCCAAAGCAGTCGCTCGACGGGAAAAATCTCTTACAATCTTAAAATCTATACAGTCGATAAGATTATCTTTCACTGTGAGATTTTCGTGGCATGGAATACACCTTGGGACTGGCTCTTTTTTTAGTAAATGTTCGTGAATTAATCGTGTATGGTCGATTCTACATCGCCTGATCATGGCTTGATCGAAACGTTTCTGGCTGTTCAGATGAATATAGCCTACCTGCATACCAGGTGACAGGATATATGTAAAATTACAACACATGTAAGGAAAGTGGGAAGAGGTGCCGACATACTGACTGCGTCATATGACCTCACAGAATAGTCTTCTGGTAAACCTATTCTAAAGCACATACCAAGAATCTAACGATTCGTTATATGTGGTGAGTCAAAGGGTCATTGCTATGGTTGTAATAGTACCGTACGCTTTTCAGGATATCTTTGAAGCGTCCTGCCAAGGTCGGTCTGTCTGATTCCACTTAACCCGGGCCTAGGAGCCTTTGAACCGATGCACTTCATATTGAACAGACGCAACGAAAGTGTGACTGAGATACATCATTCTGTGCATATCGACTTTACAACGAAAACCATATGGATTAAGAATACTGAACATCTATACGGATTTGCCATTTTGGGGAAATCATGCTGTCTTGCTGGCATCATTACAAGCTGCTGATCGCTTCTCACTTGCAAGAAAGTGGCATTTGTTTATGTATAACATGTTGTGTTTTAATTGGGTGCTAATGCTGTTATATGAATTAGGCCTATGAATTATGGACGCGGGCATTCTTGAATTGTCGACGGTTGAATATTGAATGACGAACAAGATGATTACATTGAAGACGAGATGAGTCATGTTGCCCCCCTTATATGAGTGTTTCCAATACTACGGCATGACGAGCGCCAATTAGCGTATTGCATGCCGGTTACATTAGGCCGACCAATCTGAAGGCTGTCTTTCATATTCAGGAAAGTGGGAGGAGCGTTATTTGTAAAACGACATCTGATTAGTCTATACAATCTGTGGAAACCGTTTGATCTCGACTGTGCCAGGATATCAAGCAAAGTATGGCTAGACCAGGACGATAGCTTCCCACAAGGAGTTGTCTCGTATGGGAGGAGGCGGACAGGTACATGTAGGATGACAGACATAACTGACAGGCGGCTGATGGGTCAACATATCCCTCCTGTGCGAATGTAACCAGCAAAGTTTTTAAAACGTCATTTCTCTAATAAACAGATTTATTGGTGTAATGGTAGTACGAAGAATAATTCAAGGTAATTCCCTCTGCTTACAATGCAATTTTGTTAATCCACAATGCCTTTCGGTGTTACAATCTCAGTTTCTCGACAATTACTAGTTACATATAGTTAACCACAAGTTCTGGGAAAAGAAAGGGGTTATGGTTAAGGTTAAACTGTACTATGAATTCCGAACAAGACTAACAAAGTTAATCTTCCATTCCGAGCTTATTTCTCCATTGCTTCACACTCTTAATGCATTCTAGGTAATCCTCGGGCCCATTCCCTTAAGTCCTAATTCACATCCATATATCTACTGGAAACGCCAAGCTGATATGGAAAATTACTCTGAACCACCGAACCCCTTGGTACCATCAAGTGCGCATGTGCCCGTCCCCCTAATTCATTATTGAATCCAATATCGAACGTTCATTCCAAGATGCTATCCACTATTTATCTGCTGCTTTGTATGATTAGTCCTGTGCATGTTTGAATACCGCCCCTGGATTGTCAGGGATATATCGGCGATATGTCAAATTTGTCCTTTTGTTTCTTTCTATTGTTCTCCTACTTGGAGCTTGTAGAACTCTTCCTCAGACATATCATGTGTTGTTGCTTTCTTATTTTCTGAAATCGGATAGGGCCTGCAGCGATTTTAAGCACATCCACATGTATACAGGTAATTAGTTGTTGAACTACTGCAGCTATACCTGGCGAAGCCCTGTGGAATGTACATTCTCTTCTGCTGGTGCTTCTCGGGACATTAAACCTATCTGGCCTGGGCGATTTGGGGTGTACTGCAGCCTGGGAAGGGGCGGAACGTGCTCCCCATCCCCCCCCCCCCCTCCCCCACTCCATACATTTTTGCTATCCCCGAGGCAAGAGTGTTGCAACTTACCACACTATATCTTTGGGTCAGGCTCTACCAGAAAATGTCAAAAAGATGGTCTTCAAGAGGACGTTACAGTGAGGTCATTTTCAAAAAGGGCATTTTTGACTATTGTTCGTCTGACTTTTCAAAAATGGTTTTAAAATGACCCCAATATGATAAACTACTAAGTCGTTTATCGTGTCAGCACTCAAGTTTTTGACATTCCAAAGACAGAAGCAAAAAATAAACAACGCCTGGGGAGTCCCCACCCCCTTCCGGTTAATAATTTGAAGGAAGGAAGGCCACAACAAAGATATTCCGATTCAAGATTGTTCCGAAAAACAGCCATGGTTAAATCATTATATTAGCTAATATAAAATTTCACATTTTGCAAAAATAAGCCTAAATTTCATCATTTAGTTTCAGTGTTGAAGGATTACGCTACCACTTGACTAAATATAATAAATTGACATGTATTTTTGAAATTTTCGTGAACCTCCGTAACCTTATCTGACCTGGGCTTTTTGGCACATGCATGCCCAGGCCTGGGGTAGCCATTTTGGCTAATAATTTTTCTTGACCCTTGAGCTAATAAGCTGGTAGAAAGTTTGGTAGGGTTAAATATGTTCTGGTTTAAAAATGTACAAATCATCCGCTCTAAACTTTCATTAAACGTTCATTATTTGCCCCCATAATCTGGTGGCCCCCACGCGGGACTATCCCCCTCAATCTTGTTCATCTCGGCTGGATATTGCTTCGAGCAAGCGATGTCATAAACTTAACTACGAAGGCCTGGTGATAAAGCCATGTCAGAGTGATTGATTGGATTGAAATTGATCAAGAACAACCAGACGTTTATCGAACAGGCAAAGGTTTTCAACAGAAGGGGTTGCACCCAGAATGATGTAACAGCGGCTGGGGAAAGAGCTATCATGTGTTTGTACAAGCCAAATACGAATATCTGCGATCTAAACCAACTGAGGCATCAGAAATTTCTTGAACTGATGAGGACTAGCAAGAAGGCTATTGAACCCAAGAATCTTCCACCAACCTCAGCAGCCGTTATGTTCCACAGCATGTGCGTATATTATCAGGTTCAGACATGGAAGAACATTGAATTAGATGCTGGAGAATGGGGATGGAAAATCGTGGATGGAAGTATGGTTCCTCAACAAACTGGCCTTGATGTTGCACCCAAGGAATTACTTGAGTTCGCCAGATGTCACTGCAAAACTGGGTGCAGCACCAAGCACTGCAGCTGCAAGAAAATAGGACTGCCTTGTTCAACTGCATGTGGCGAATGCAGGGGGATATGTGAGAACATGGGTGAGGGAGACAGTGGTAGTGATGATACGGATGATATGGAGAGTGGACTGGAAGTTGAAAATTGGGACAATGGCTAAAAATGGCGGGGTGATGGTTGGGGTTACAGGGTAGGGCTACCCCACACTGGCTATTATTCACAGCCTTATTTAGTGTAGACTCTTATACTGCACTAATAATTTGACTTGGTTTATGTTGTATTTGGATAAAATGGTGTTTTTATGTACTTTCCAATATGTACCCTAATTTCGCCAGTACCCTAACTATGTATATTTTTGAAGTCAAAAATAAATATTGTTCCAATGCTTCGATTTTTTGGGATTTTTAGTATGTCATTTGGTACATATCAACAGTCAAAATAAAGAAGGTTTCGTTTCTTTTGCAATTAGTGTGAGGTCATACCGTAGATTGACTGGACTATGACCGCGTAAAGTAACGACCTAGTTTTCTGAAGTCCCTGAAGGAAGACAATCACGTGCCATGTGCTGTAACTGTACGTGCTTCAACGACCTTCAGCAGTCAGGAGACAATCTCTTGAAGGTAGACTATACCCGGTGACGCTGAAAGAGCATACTGTCTGACCATGGATGAAATATTCAGATTTCACGTTGATTTCTGGAAATGAGCTATACCTCGCAGTGTTAAATTACACGTAATTTCCAAGAGCTTAGACTGACATTCTGTTCGCGTACAAAACGGCATATGGCATCAGCCTACTATTAATTTCGTTACTTGTTATGTATTAGCGTTAAAAATCGGCAAAAATCCAGAAAATTCACAATGCATAAATCCACCTGGCATGTCAATATTTACCTTGTGGGACATTACCAGTGGAAGTCTTGACAGATGTTGACCATGGAAATTTCAAATTACCGCCACTGAGAGCTGATTGGTGCTACAAAATGTCATTCAATTTGTAAACAGGGAGCCTTCTCACCCTTCACTGATCATGTCTTCATCCACCATGCTTTTTCCAAAGTGGCCCAAATCAACACCAGGAAGTACAGTTTGAAGACTCATCTGCAAGTTGAAATATCAAATGTATGAGAAATGCTGAAAAATCGCAGCTCATAAAATCCATAAAGATCTGCTCTCAAATTTCTAAAGATCTGCTCTCAAATTTCTAAACAATGTAGGTCGTGGGCACTGACCCGGAAGTGATTAATTGTGATCTGATGCCTGTCAGGGATGGAACCATTGTTAAAATAAGGAATGCTCTCATCTGAACAAACTATACCCATCCCCAATCAATCTTGAGAAGGCACAGATAAAACTATGCGCAGATAGAGATTTTACAGCCTATATACCAAGGGTACCCCCTTTATAATTTCCCCTCAGTTTGCCCCATATGACTTAAGACTGAGGTACAAGTAAAATGTACAATATCTCACTAACCTGTACATATTTTTCCATCTGGTAGAAAGTACCAAGTCGACAATCCTTCTGCCTATAAAAAGAAGTATAAAGCATTAACTAGATATGTTAAACACTATTTTAAATTATTTTTTTATTATTTTAATTCATTTTTTATGAAATTTTTCAAATTAAAATTTAAAAATAAAGAAAAATTAAATTCAAAATGTGACAAAACATACTTTGTTTACAAGCTGCTCATTTAGACTACATTTGATAAGCATTTCCTTCATGGCAGTGGTTAACTTCCCCATGTAATCAGTGGGTCATCCCAGTAATCTATCAAATGTGATTAAAATTTGATGTTCATACAAAGATCAAAGACATGTTTAATCCTGTAATAAGTGACAGCAATATACACAAATGTGTACACAACACATACCAAAATATAACATAGAGGTGTTTATGGTATACACAGCTCCATATAGAGAATATATGTCAGTTCAATTGGATGGATCTACATCTCATCAAGATCTTGCTGGCAGTAATTAGAAAGATGCACATATTACTTGTAAACAGTTATTATTACTGAGAAAAATCCTAAATAACATTGAGGAATATATTCTGTGTCAGATTTCAAGTCCATGAATGCAATGTCTGCAAACAGGCAACACTTGTCAAAACACAACATAGAAGAAAAAAAGGAATAAAATTCAATGACAACATATCTGATGGTCATTTGCTGATCTCTGCTACATTAACAACCATGAAAGATGAGGACAGCTGGAAGTTGCCACACTTAAACTGTTAACTGTTTGGTGAAAGATTAAAGTGGCAACTTACAGTGAGAAAGGCCTATCTTCCAACATAGTTGGAGGCCATACCTCTGAGTCACACTGTGCGAAATTCCCAGAGTTGATGTGTGTGTGAGGGGGAGGGGGTTGTATGGGGCTTGCTAATATTTGGTGCCTGTAATCCATGTTCCTTGCTACCCACGAGATCTCTGATATGAATATGAAAGAGAATTACAAACTTATAATCCTGGAGATAGTGGAAATGGAATGAAGAGAAAGTATTTGCTATGATGCAAATGTGACTGACAATAAACACACAACAATGTGAAACCATCAACAGTCAGATTAATTGTTGACTCAGTTAATCAGATTTTATTTGTCTCATTAAAGTTACAAATGCAAAAGGCATTTTGGAAATTCTTTGTGTGTGGAACAAACATCTGAGTTTTTACACGTGATATAATTATTATTAATTTCATGTGGCTTTAGACTGATATAAAGTGAATTAATGCATAAATGATTTGAAGCATTGAAGATTTGAACTGAGGTCGAGATTTTGAAAAAAAGCATATAATTGTATCTATGTGAATTTCCTTTCTTCCATTTACATTTTATTGTATCTTGAAAGTTAATTTGCTCATAATTACCAGCTGTGTTAAATGAACCTCGTCATATTTGGTATTGACTATTTGGCCCTAGTACTGACAAATCAGTCATTTTTTGCCTATATTTGCTCCAAAAGGTCTCAATTTTGTCGCAGAAATAGCATAAAAATACAAGAGATGTTACCCAGCATTATCAGTATGATATTTATTTCAACCACATTTAGCAAGAAAAAAAAGAATTTTAATAATTAAAAAATTTATTAAAATTAATTAAAAAAATTATTTTATTTTATTAATAATTTAATAACATCAATTTGAAACAACCCTAATATTTGTACGTTGTTCATGAGTCATCATGGAAAAAATTGGGCTGATCCAGTAAAAACTGTAGCCACAGTGACGATTTAAAGTTCTCTGGTCAAATGTGAAAATGTCAGGTGACAGGCATCAGCCTACTATTAATTTCGTTACTTGTTATGTATTAGCGTTAAAAATCGGCAAAAATCCAGAAAATTCACAATGCATAAATCCACCTGGCATGTCAATATTTACCTTGTGGGACATTACCAGTGGAAGTCTTGACAGATGTTGACCATGGAAATTTCAAATTACCGCCACTGACAGCTGATTGGTGCTACAGAATGTCATTTAATTTGTGAACAGGGAGCCTTCTCACCCTTCATTGATCATGTCTTCATCCACCATGCTTTTTCCAAAGTGGCCCAAATCAACACCAGGAAGTACAGTTTGAAGACTCATCTGCAAGTTGAAATATCAAATGTATGAGAAATGCTGAAAAATCGCAGCTCATAAAATCCATAAAGATCTGCTCTCAAATTTCTAAACAATGTAGGTCGTGGGCACTGACCCGGAAGTGATTAATTGTGATCTGATGCCATATACCTGTCCCAGGTCGACATACTTACAAACATATGGCATGGTGCATTGAATTCTTCTTCAGAAAATTATAGTGTGGCGCGTGAGTGTCAGTGGCCCAATGTGATTGATGGTTCTCTCACCTCTAAGTATAGCAAGACAGCCAAAAGGGCAGCAAATGGCATAACCGACCATCATTTTGAAGCCATGGTCGGCATTCACGTAATCGAATCTGTCTATGGGTGTAACCGTTGAGCATGTTGAATTATGTGGTAGATAAAAAAAAAGAAGGCATTTCTGAGATCGCGAACTAAATTGCAGTCTTACTGATTACAAGCGTCTGGTCCGTCATTCATAATTCAGCCGTCGTCCATTAAAGAATATCCACGTCCATAATCCAAAGAACCACTCCATATTCCATATAACAGTATTAGCACCAGATAAACATAGGCTAGTTTCCTGGAAGAGAGAAGTGGTTAACAGTTTTCAGTGATGCCGGCAAGACATCATGATGTTCCAAAAATATCAAATCCGAATCGCTGATCAGTATTCTTAATCCATAATATTCGTTGTAAAGTCGTCATCTAGAGAATGATGTATCTCAGTCACGCTTTGATTGTGATTTTTCATATGAGCATCATGAGGATCTTGAAGTACATGGGTTCATACGACCCCTGCTCAGCCAGAAAAAGGGTGATGGCACATCACCTTTTTATGGTGATGATGCCTGTTCATCACCCTTTAAAGGTGATGAAAAAGGGTGATGGCTAATGTCGGTCATCACCCTTAAAAATTTGCACTCATTGCTAATCACCTTTTTAGGGTGATAGCCATCTGCTATGGGAAAACCATCTTCATATGCAACAATGTCTCCGGAAGCATGGATCGGGAGTAGATATGTAGAGAATATACAGAAAGGCCGGGAAAATGGGGGAAAGTGTTGGGATTTATGCGGACAATGACGGAGCATATCTGTCAGTGGGATGCTGTTGTTGAGAAGTAACTTGGCCTACATTTGAAACTTTGGTCCACGAAATCATTATACCTTGGGATACAGCGGCTTTTCAACTTTGTAGACGGATATTTTAACATTAGGTCAAAAATGGACAAAGAGATGCTATTTTAATGGATATACATGTACATTGTACAATTGAAACGAGATTTCTACCTGTTTTACCGAAGGGATTGCTGGTTGGTTATATGAAATAGTTGTACGCGTCTTGGATTCTGCTTCATTGTAAATAGCCATGCTTACCCACCGTATTTTCATTCGACGATCACACACAGCTTTCATATTTTGTACGAAATGCATTAACCGTGTGGAGTGAGCGTGCGAGTTGACGATTTTGCTTACCTAAGAGAGATCGAGATGGCATCAATCAAATGTAACATAAGATCTCCCGTTTTACGGAGTACCACCTGCGGCCCATTTCCCCTCATGCATTTTTGTAGCTCAATCAGTCGTTCATATCAAAACGAAGCAAATGAATCTGTATCACACTACAGCATTCTGAGCTTTTTGTTACAGACTAAGCTCGTATCTTAAGGATAGCTATCCCGTTAGAGGGTCAAAATTTGTCATTTTTTTTTGTTCATTCAAATATTCACTATTTTGTCTAACATTTGGTGAGAAAATGAAATCAAAATTCTAATTATAAGTGCTTCAATATTAGGATTAAAAATTTAGTTTCTGAGGCACTGGAAAAAATTAAACAGATTGTCTCATAGGTGGTCCGATACCCAGCTGAGAAGAGATTAACCTATCACACGACTGTCTATTGTAAGTCGTTAATAGCTGCCTGAGTGTGTATTGTATTGTTAATTGACTCGCAGGAACTGGCCACCCTAATAGTCTGTCGTAAGAATAGAACAAACAGCAGTTTGCATGGGCTTGGCTACTGTTATTTTTGTCTGTTGAATTTCTCTTTCCAAAACTCATTTCCGCAGTATTTTGGTAAGCTGATTATCTAGAAGTCCTACTCATTTACATTAATCTAGCCCCTTCTGATGAAATCTATGCGAACATCCATAATTTTGTTTCTAATTATAATATATACATATGAAAGTGGACTCAACGCATTGACACTTCGATCAGACACCCACCGTGAAGTGATCAGCACAGGTGTGAACATTTCTCAGCTCAACAAGTTTTAGCAAGTTTTTAAAGTTTAAATTGGATTTTAAACCGCCTTGATGAATAAACTTAGTGTTATAGTTATCCAAAATAAACAGGATACAAAAATGTATTTGACAATACATCAGATGTATAGCTGGACACATTTTGACTGATTTCTAGCCTTTCCTTTTTTTTTTTACAAAATTTGGCATTTAAACGTTTATTCCTCGAAAAGTATCCATGCTACGCTTTTGAAATTTGGTATGCCTGTTACTTATAAGGCGATCTAGATAAAGGATATCACCTGTTTCTTGACGAATACCATAAATATTTCATCGAGTGGGGTGAGAAAATTTTCCCACCCCTCACCCTTTTTATTATATACTTCTGTTGTACTACTTTATCCTGATTTTTTAAAAACATTAAAATAATTCAGATTTTGTTGGCTTTTTCGACTGAAGATACACTGAAACACTGGTTATTTTCACTTTGACGTCACTCGCAGACTACTTTACTGTCAACAAATCGCACGTGCTGCAACCGAATTTCTTTGAGTCGGGTGTCTTGCACTTTAGTATCGATGACATATCCAGCAGATCTCAAGAATTTTATTAGCTTTATATCTCAAATAACCGATTATCATGCTGACCCGTCAGCCAACTCCCCCAATCCCCTTCGGCAGAAAAGCACGGTCGATCCTGTGTAGAGTCTGGCTTGTCTCGCTGTCTGCACTCGGGCAGGACTGACGTACTGGTTTCTCGTTGACCTCCATGGTTCCACACGGTGTTTGCCTTGGCACAGAATATTTTCATTTCAAATAAAATCCACATTCGCCCTTGATTTCGTTCAGGTCTACCCAAATAGCACTATTTTGATTTAGCAAAATCAAATGGTTACGATAATTACAACACATATAAGGGAAGTGGGATAAGTTATATCCGGATTTCGATTTACCGATCGTACGTGGTTGTTGTTGTGTGGAACTTTGAAGGTGGTGAGAGCCTGCGGAGTTATCATTGTGATTTCGCCGATTCTTAATAAATACTCACCGACAAGAGTTCACTGTCCTTGAATGAAGTTCTTTTTCGTGTTTTTTCATCAACTTTGGTGCGTCATTTTCATGATATGACCCCGATTTCGAGCCTTCAACTGAGGAATGTGTTTTATTTTCCGCGCTAGTTCCTGTTGCCCTCTGCGCTGCTCTGGCCCTGCACTGTCGAACTGCAGTCACGTGGTGCATCATGTGTCGGTCCACGCGTACGTGACGAGTCCGTCCTATTATCGCCATTGCGGGTATTTCTTAGTCATTTTATGCCTATTTGTGTTTTATTTCCTATCAAAATCTACTCATCATAAGGCATAATATCATACAAATCCTTCCCAAATATTTAGCTTGTTTTTCTTTGGCGCATAAACCTTGTGGAGGTTCGGTCAATTGCCTCATCACTTTGACCACGGTGACGTGTATTTGTGCGCTGTGACGTCATTTGTCATATCATCACAGTGATGATATTTTTGATCTCATCACTGCAGTGAAAATATCGCTTTTATTCGATTGATAATTTTCACTATCTCATCACCAAGTATATAATAATAAACAATATCTCACTTTTTGTAAGTTCGGCTTAGTTTTTTAATTATTCAACTTCTAAGACAAATGACCGTAAAATAGTACGGGTTTTTTTCAATTGATAAAAAAATGAAATAACGTTTTCTAGTTCAACTTGTCTCCTATCAGTGTATACAATCAAAGTTGAAACAAGATCAATAGTTTTCATGAAATTTCAATTGAAAAATGGACGCTATTGTTTTCATTTGATTTTTTTTAATTGGAATATTTTCTACGCAGTAGCCGTGTCGGTTATACAAATCATATAGTTGGCATTCATACGATGTGCGCTTTCATAAAATATATAGTTTATTATGGTTATCTTGTATATTTATTGATACAGAAGAAAAATTGTCAATGGGTGCAAAAGCTGCCTCTAACGGGATAGCTATCCTTAACTACGAAGATCTGTTAGATAACAAGGGCGTTTAAGGATAGCAATTCCCTTCGAGGCAGTTTTTGCACCCCCGTGACAATTTGTCGTCTGTATCAATAAATATACAAGATAGCCATAATAAACTATATATTTTATGAAAGCGCACATCGTATGAATTCCAACTATATGATTTGTATAACCGACACTGCTACTCCGTAGAAAATATTCCAATTAAAAAAAATCAAATGAAAACAATAGCGTCCATTTTTCAATTGAAATTTCATGAAAACTGTTGGTCTTGTTTCAACTTTGATGGTATACCTTGACAGAAGACAATTCGAACTAGTAAATGTTATCTCGTTTTTTTTTATTTTTGCCTGGTTTTGCTAAAACGTACCTTTTTACGGTCGTTTGTCTTAAAAGTTGAATAATTAAAAAACTAAAGTTTACTAGATCACCTTATAAGTAACAAGCATGCCAAATTTCCAAAGCGTAGCATGGATACTTCTCGAGAAATAAACGTTTAAATCTCGGGTTTTGAACAAAAATGAAAGGCTGTAAATCGGGCAAAATGTGTTCAGCTATACATCTGATGAATTAATCCAAATGTTTTGCTTGACTTCTATTGTCAAATACATTATAAATCTGTCTAATGGGACCTACTCGAATTCCTGTTTATTCTGGATAACTATTACACTAAGTTTCTTTCATCAAGGCGGTTTAAAGTCCAATTTAAACTTTGAAAACTTGTTCAGCTGAGAATTGTTACCTGTGTAGATCACTTCACGGCGGGTGTCTGAGGGTAGATACTTCATGTAGGAGGCTATTGTTTGAGTCTTTGTGCAGCTGAAAAGGCTGAAGTCTAGACATATTGTTGTCTCCAGACTTGGCTATTGTATGCATTGTCTCGTGATTCTTACATGGAGTATGAACCTGTCTGAGTGAAGTGTCACTGTTATAATTAGAAACGAAAATACGGATGTTTGCATGGTTTTGAGCAGAAGGGGGTAGATTAATGTAAATAAGTAGATAATAGATAATTAGCTTACCATAATACTGCGGAAATGAGTTATGGAAATGGACATTTAACAGACAACAATAATAGTAGCCAAGCCCAAGCTATCTGTTTAATTTTTCCAGTGTCTCGGAAACTAAATTTTTAAACCTAATATTGAAGCACTTCTATTTATAATTTTGATTTCATTTTTTACCAAATGTTAGAGGAAATAGTGAATATTTGAATGCAGAAATAAAATAAAAGCAGACCAATTTTGACCCTCTAAGGGGATAGCTATCCTTAAGGGGTAATTTGAAAATATTATGGAAACGTATCCTACAAATCATCCAAAAGAACCGCCAGACATATTATAAATGACGCCAAACTGTAATTTTGAGCTAAATTGTCAGCTAGCTGAGAGAAAATTCGAAATCTGTACCCTAGGTCCGGACTTTTCTATTGTTTTTCAAAATGTATTTACCACTCTGTATGTTCTAACATTCAAAGTTGACGCCGTCTGTGGGTGTAACCGTTGAGCATGTTGAATTATGTGGTAGATGAAAAAAGAAGACATTTCTGAGATCGCGAACTAAATTGCAGTCTTACTGATTACAAGCGTCTGGTCCGTCATTCATAATTCAGCTATCGTTGATCAGTATTCTTGATCCATAATATTCGTTGTAAATTCGTCATCTAGAGAATGATGTATCTCAGTCACGCTCTGATTTTTGAAGTATATTGGTTCATACGGCTTTTAGCCCCGGGTTAAGCGGAATTAGACACAAGTCTTGTAGGCCTGTCTGAGTAAATACTATTTCCCAAATTCTCTCGTCGATTGAGAATTGTATCAGATGAGAATCCGCGCGATGGATACATCAATTTTTGAAACGGGTTGGTAACGTCATCCCTGCCTCCAATAACGGAAGTGGACTTTACTACGTTGCTATGACGTATAGGGGACAACGCACGGTTCAGTTTGAATCCGGCCGAACAACTTCAGTTTTGCACATGAGCGAACTACTTTTCATGTCCTCTGTTCAGATAAACAGGAAAAAATAATCTCCAGATAATTCTTTTCAACGCTAGGTCAACAGAGGTATTATGCAGACTTGAAAAGTAATCGAAATGTTCGGCAAACATCTATTTTACTGTATATGATGTAACATCCGGCTATGTGCGCACGGCCCGGAATCCAGTCCAAAAATCTGACTGGGGTCTGGGGTATTATTAGACTCCCAAAGAGGTGCTTGTATTAAACCAACCAAGTACTGAGTGGTAGTGGTTGGTAGCGACTTGCCTGTATACGACTGTCACACTCATTATCGCTTGTCGCTGAGAAAGATCTCCCGATATTTGGACGGTCACGATAACTTGCTATACATATTTCATGCGATTCCTTTCCTTTCATTGGTATTGTTTGGTCGAATACCGTCCGCTTATCTGTTGTAAACAGATTCAGGGAATCATAATATTTGTATCCAATACCGCTCAAGCCGGTGTTAGGGGCCGTGTGGTCAAGTCATTCAATCTGTCCACATGAACAGCTACAATAAAATCGTGGCAGGGATACAAATCATCATAGGCATCACGTTTGGTTCTAACGGATTTTTTTTTTTATTTATTTATTTTTTCAAAAGAATATGCAGTCAGTATATTTATATGTGAGATCATATTACTTCTTCTCAGTACGCCGGCATCATTTTTCGCCATCCTTTTGATGTTCGCCGCCCATTTAACAGGTTGAACGACAAATAATTAAAGGGTATCCCTCTCTGTTTTACAAGGTACATGTAACGTGTTTTAATCCTCAATGTCTGTCGATGTTTGCAATTAATTCCACGTCAGTTGGGAGTTCTGGAAAAAGATTGGGCATATAATTAAAAGCTACTTCGTTTTCCGTGCAAGCCATTGATATTAACCTATCGTTCCGTTCTCATTTCCTCCGATGAGGCATAATCGTGCCGCATTGTATGTAGTCTATTCCATTTGGGTTCAATTGACATTCACATAGCTAATGAAAAATGCCAAGCTAATCTGTAAAATTACTCTAATCCACTGGTCGCCTTGATTTCATCAAATGTGCGTTTGTCCTGCTCTCTCCTTCATTCAATATCATATTACTAATATAAAATTCAATACCATATTCTCCTAATTTTCAGGGCAAAATGGACAAGAAGCCTTATATGATTGTGTTGCGTACGCCGCTGTATTATATGATTACATCTGTTCATTTTTGGACAATGCCCCTGAGTAACTCTGACCAGAGACAATTTTGTTTTGGCTTTTTGAAATCGGGTACACCGAATTACAAGACATGTAGGTAGAAATACGGATCCAAAAAATAATTATCTTCACTTACGACATGTCGCTGTTAATCCTACCTTTCCTGGGGGAGAGGGAGGGGCGGCGGGGTCAAAATGCCCCCCCCCGTACCAAACTTTGCGCTATCTCTGGAACGACCAAAAATGGAGAGCTGAAACTCCGTCACTTTATAGTTTATCATATTGGAGTCATTTTAAGCCTATTTGCATAACCCCCGAACAGAGGATCATGGGTAAATTCAAGATGGCGATCACATGGGGTACCAGAAAAGTGATTTTTTTTTTTTCGTCATATTTCTTCAAAATTTCTGCTTTTCCACGATGAAAAGTGGGCAAAAACTATTTTATTTCACATCACATTAATATTTACTAATTTATCATGCAGTTTTTGCGGAGAAATTGCATAAATAAAAATTTCGGAAATCTGACCGAAAAATCTACCATAAAATGCCGTTTTTAAAAATTACGTCACTATGACGTCATCAAAGTGGCCATCTTGGATTTCTTTACATTTTCTGGTTGAGCTTGACACAAGGGTATGGTGTGGTAAGTTTCATTATGTGTTGAAAAGTCGGGTATCCTGTACTTTAGTATCGATGACATCCAGCAGATCTCAAGACTTTTATTAGCTTTATATCTCAAGTAACCGATGTTCATGCTGACCCAGCCAACTCCCCCCCTCCCCTCCCCTTCGGCAGAAAGGCACGGTCGATCCTGTGTAGAGTCTGGCTTTGTCTCGCTGTCTGCACTCGGGCAGAACTGACGCACTGGTTTCTCGTTGACCTCCCTGGTTCCACACGGTGTTTGCCTTGGTACACAATATTTTCATTTCAAATAAAATCCACATTCGCCCTTGATTTCGTTCAGGTCTACCCAAATAGCACTATTTTGATTGGGCAAAATCGAATGGTTACGATAAGTTATAGCCAGATTTCGATTTACCGGTCGTGCGTGGTTGTTGTTGTGTGGAGCTTCGACGGTGGTGAGAGCCTGCGAAATTATCATTGTGATTTTGCCGATTCTTAATGAATACTCACTGACAAGAGTTCACTGTCATTGAATTAAATTGTTTTTCATGTTTTTTCATCAACTTTGGTGCGTCATTTTCATGATATGACCCCAATTTCGAGCCTTCAACTGAGGAATGTGTTTTATTTTCCGCGCTAGTTCCTGTTGCACTCTGTGCTGCTCTGGCCCTGCACTGGCGAACTGCAGTCACGTGGTGCATCATGTGTCGGTGCACGCGTACGTGACGAGTCGGACCCATTATCGCCATTGCGGGTATTTCTTAGTCATTTTATGGTTATTTGTGTTTTATTTCCTATCAAAATCTACTCATCATAAGGCATAATATCATACAAATCCTTCCCACATATTTAGCTTGTTTTTCTTTGGCGCATAAACCTTGTGGAGGTTCGGTCAATTGCCTCATCACTTTGACCACGGTGACATGTATTTGTGCGCTGTGAAGTCATTTGTCATATCATCACAATGATGATATTTTTGATCCCATCACTGCAGTGGAAATATCGCTTTTATTCGGTTGATAACTTGCACTATCTCATCACCAAGTATATAATAATAAACAATATCTCACTTTTTGTAAGTTCGGCTTAGTTTTTTAATTATTCAACTTCTAAGACAAATGACCGTAAAATAATACGCTTTTTTTTCAATTTATAAAAAAAAATGAAATAACGTTTACTAGTTCAACTTGTCTCCTATCAGTGTATACAATCAAAGTTGAAACAAGATCAATAGTTTTCATGAAATTTCAATTGAAAAATGGACGCTATTGTTTTCATTTGATTTTTTTTAAATTGGAATATTTTCTACGCAGTAGCAATGTCGGTTATACAATTCATACGATGTGCGCTTTCATAAAATATATAGTTTGTTAAGGTTATCTTGTATATTATGGATACAGAAGACAACTGGTCAAGGGGGTGCAAAAGCTACCTCTAACGGGATAGCTATCCTTAACTACGAAGATATCTGTTAGATAACAAAGGCGTTTAAGGGGTAGTTCGAAAATATTATTGAACCAAAGACCCATTCCATAATCCATATAACAGTATTATGACCAAATTCAAAAGGACAATCATAGAATAATAAACATACGCTAGTTTTCTGCGGTCAACAGTTTTCAATGATGCCGGCAAGACATCATAATGTTCCAAAAATATCAAATCCGTATCGCTGATCAGTATTCTTAATCCATAATATTCGTTGTAAATTCGTCATCTAGAGAATGATGTATCTCAGTCACGCTTTGATTATTGAAGTACACGGGTTCATACGGCCCCTAGCCTCGGGTTAAGCGAAATAGACACAAGTCGTGTAGGCCTGTCTAAGTACATGTACATACTATTTCTCAAATTCTCTCCTCGATTGAGAATCGTATCAGGTGAGAATCCACGCGATGAAAAAATCAATTTTTAAAATGGGCTGGTAACATAAACGGATTGATAACCTATTGATAACTGCCTGACAGTAGAAATTTCACAGAGTCCAATAGGTGACCAATCAGTACCCGATTGGTAATGGTAAGTTGAAAACTGAACGGTACTGTAAGCGGACCTTTCCTATCGGTACCAATCAGTACTCCACCAACCAGTATTAGACCCATTCTCCCCACAGCGCATGCTCCATTTCTCAGGCTCATTTATCATCCCTGCCTCCAATAGCGGAATTTGACCTTTACTACGTTGTTATGACGTATAGGGGAAACGCACGGTTCAGTTTGAATCCGGCCGAACAACTTCAGTTTTGCACATGAGCGAACTACTTTTCATATGCTCTGTTCAGATAAACAGGAAAAAATAATCTCCAGATAATTCTTTTTAACGCTAGGTCAACAGAGGTATTATGCAGACTTGAAAAGTAATCGAAATGTTCGGCAAACATCTATTTTACTGTATATGATGTCACATCCGGCTATGTGCGCGCGGCCCGGAATCCAGGCCAAAAATCTGACTGGTGGCTGCATTATTAGACCCCCAGGGAGGTGATTGTATTAAACCAGCCAAGTACAGAGTGGTAGTGGTTGGTAGCGACTTGCCTGTATACGACTGTCACCCTCATTATCGCTTGTCGCTGAGAAAGATATCCCAATATTTGGACGGTCACGATAACTTGCTATACATATTTCATGCGATTCCTTTCCTTTCATCGGTATTGTTTGGTGGAATACCGTCCGCATATCTGTTGTAAACAGATTCAGTATGTTCAGGGAGTCATAATATTTGTATCCAATACCACTCAAGCCGTTGTTAAGAGGCGTTTCGTCAAGTCATTCAATCTGTCCACATGCACAGCATCAATGAAATCGTGGCAGGGATGCAAATCTTCGTAGGCATCACTGTTGGTTCTAGTCATTTTTTTCCAAAACAAAATGGAGTGACTATATTTGTATGTGAGTCATATTACTTCTTGTCAGTACTCCGGCATCGTTTTCCGCCATCCTTTTAATGTTCGCCACCCGTTTAACAGGTTGACCACAAATAATTAAAAGAAATCCCTCTCTGTTTTACAAGGTAACGTGTTTTAATCCTCAATGTCTGCCGATGTTTGCAATCAATTCCACATCAATTTCTAATGGCATTTTTAACATAATTTCTGGGAAAGGAATGTGCATATAATTAAAAGCTACTTCGTTTTCCGTGCAAGCCATTGATATTAACCTATCATTCTGTTCTCATTTCCTTCGATGAGGCATAATCTTGGCGCATTCTATGTAGTCTATTCCATTTGGGTCCAATTTACATTCACATAGCTAATGAAAATGCCAAGCTGGTCTGTAAAATTACTCTAATCCACTGGTCGCCTTGATTTCATCAAATGTGCGTTTGTCCTGTCCACTCATTCATTCAATATCATATTACTAATATAAAACTCAATATCATATTCTCCTAATTGTCAGGGCAAAATGAACATGAAGCCCTATATGTTTTGCGGCGAACGCCGCTGTATTATATGATTAAATCTGTTTATTTTTGGACAATGCCCCTGAATAACTCTGCACACATTTCTTTTTGGCTTTCGAACTATTTGAAATCGGGTACACCGATTTACAAGACATGTACGTAGAAATACGGATCCAACCAATAATTATCTTCACTTACGATATGTCGCTGTTAATCCTACCTGTCGCTGTTAATCCCTCCTACCAAATTTTACGCGCTATATCTGGAGCGACAAAAAACGAAGAGCTGAAGCTCCGTGACTTTACGGTTTATCATATCGGGGTCATTTTGAGCCTATTTGCATAACCCCCACCCCCCCGAACAGAGGATCAAGGGTAAATTCAAGATGGCGGGCACATGGGTACCAGAAAAGTTATTTTTTCGTCATATTTCTTCAAAATTTCTGCTTTTCCGCGATGAAAAGTGGGCAAAAACTATTTTATTTCACATCATATTAATATTTACTAATTTATCATGCAGTTTTTGTGGAGATATTGCATAAATAAAAATTCCGGAAATCTGACAGAAAATTCGACCAAAAAATGCCGTTTTTGAAAATAACGTCACTGTGACGTCATCAAAGCGGCCATCTTGGATTTTTTTTACATTTCCTGGTAGAGCTTGACAGAAGGGTATGGTGTAGTAAGTTTCAACTCCCTAGCTCAAGGGGTAAGAGAAACAATTAAGGGGGGACATTTCGCTCACCCCCACCCCACCCCCACCCCAGGCCAGGACAGGTCCCAAAAAGCCGAGAACAGATAGGGTTAAAGGAGCAAGTAGATCATGTTCATGTTTGTAAGACATAATACTCTTAAACTTTTAGTATTCCTTTTTTAGACTAGATTAGGACAGATCATGACATAAAAATCAGGGGTTTACGATACTGCTCGTAGAAATATTGCTTACTTTATGTATGTATATTTGTGTATCGAATTAGTAGAGAAAAGAGCCAGTTGTCACCTTTCAAGCTCATTAGACTGGGTTTTTTTCAATATGAAAAAGAATTTATATAATTCTTGCGCAATATGGAATAAAAATTGGCGGTTACCATAGTCTTTTTTTTCAAGGGCACCAGGAATAGGTACATGTAGGGGTTGGAAATTGGAGTGGAAGTGGGTATCATCTCCAAGGCTGCCTTTTTGATGAAATTGAATTGTTATTAGATTTTGGGGCATAAGCATAAGCATCAAAAGCATAATCTATAGCCTAAGATCCATCTGTTACCGCTCGACCATTGAATATGACAGGCCCCTCCATTTCCACGGGCCTATTCCACTTTGAAGCGGCTACAAGCAGGTATAAATGATTCAATTGTGGCAGCTATAAGTATCGTGTTAACTTCCACCGTGATGTGAGGTGTCTGGATACTATTGTTAGAAAATTCAGACAGTTCTGAATGTTCCAGCAATCCCCATGTCATATATCCATAGGCGCATAGACAAAAACGTGATCTACTTCCTTAATGAAGCTGTGCTCCATGACACTACATGAAACCTGTGCATAACGACATCTGAGTAAACCGACCGATCTCTAAATACCGGTATTATCCATTGTCCAATTACTTAAACTTGAAGTAATTTGATACTTGATAAACGAGGAACAACAGTATACTCAAGCTTGTTTAGTTTTACTGTTTCACTGTATTACCATCGTTTATGCACTTCGCATCTGTTTGAGTCGTGGACCTTGTCCCACAGAAACCGATGTTACGGACTCGGTCTTTGCGGCATACAGTGTGTCCACATACACAGTTACAATACAACGATGACTGAAATACAGAACAACCCCGCTCGATCACCACTTGCGTCTCTTGCATCACCTTTACAAGCCGAGGTAAATCCTAAATCCTCTCAAAGGGTTTACCTGGACATTTTTGGTAATTCGAATGAGTTCGAACGTTCACTGACTGGTTTGTTTTAGAGAAAACGCCTTGGTCTGTTTATATCCAGAACTTGTATGGGTAACATTACAACACATATAAGGGAAGTGGGAAGAGGTGCCGACATACTGACTGCGTCACATGACTTCACAGAATAGTCCTCTGGTTAACCTATTCTAAAGCACATACCAAGAATCTAACGATTAGTGATATGTGTTGTATCTCAGGTACGCTTTTATTGTACCTGTTCATGTGGCAACTTGGATGATATGACCACACGGCCCCTAGCACCAGCATAAGCGGTATTAGATACAAATCTAGAGAGCTATGATGGAAATGCTCTGACAACTCGTATACTGGTAATTGGTGAGCTGTTTCGCTGTGACAACTCGTACATTGGAGATTGGTGAGCTGTATCGTCGTCAGATGTAAATGACGACATTTAACACAAAAGACTAGTCTGTAAGGCCCGATGTCGACCCAGCATCAACTTCCCACAAATGCCAGTGTATCGATCCTAACAGATCAATCGAAACACTGGATCACGAGGATGCTCTTGGTTGTGCGTACGGAAATAATATACACCCACATGCATTGGCATGGGTCGGTTTGATAGGATAAATCGGCTATATTTAATTACTGGGAATATCTATTTTTAGGAAGAACTGTAGCAGTAAGCGGTTTCTAAGGTGATAATGCGAAGAATTTGGTGTGAAATATATCGGAAAGCATATACCATAACCATGCGAAACGCACAGAGGGAATTCATACGATATGGCCATGTCGTCAGCTCTCATTATTTGTTAAGGATCTGGCAGGAACATCATTATATACTGTTGGTATAAGAATGGGTTGTGATTGCGATCATTTTGATGTATGGGGAATTGAGCCCATATCTCTTACGACTATCGCGCTAATTTTCGCTCTACTGTGAAGATTCTTTGTTCCCAGGAACCATTATCCTTGATCTCAAATGTCTTAGTCTCAAAATGACTCAAACAGTCATGCGGATATGCACGTTCCCTATGGCTAAATTAATTGCGACATTCACGACAAGTTATGTCGACCGGCGTTCTCGTATTGCAAATGCCCTGTCTGAAAATGACTCCACACAACTGGGTTTTTTTCTGTCGGCGCCTGGAAATAAATTATGTAATTCGCCAACGTAGCCATGAGCTATCTAGTTTGTGGCCCGCTATTTGAGATGTGTATTGCTTTCGAAGCTTACTCCCTGGTTGAGTGTACAAGACCACATGAACTGAATTAAACATTTCCCTTTTACTTAAATTATGCCTGCCAGGGTATTCACTTGTGCTTTGTCCAAAATTATCAGACATTTTTAATGATTTGTGGCTTTTTTATTATTCGACAAAACCTGCACCGTTCTGTAGGCCACGAACGTTGGAATATTGTTGAGGAATACGCTCCAACGAGATGCAATCAGATGGCAGATTTCCACAACGTTGTACGTCATGGTAGCTGTATGATTCTTGGTACAATGTACCATGGGTTAATTCAAAAAGGTGCCCAGTCTGGTATCATAGACGATGTGGACATCACAAACACAGGAGTTTCAAAATACTATAGGTTATATCCCTCTCAGCAGTCAGAAATGTTTCGATGAGGCTATAATCAGGCGTTGTAGAATTTATCCTGAACATTTATTTGAAAAATGAACCAGCCCCGATCTGTATTTCATGCCATGGGAGATTCACAGTCGAACATAATCTGCTCTACTGTATTGATTTTGTGGTTGTGAGAGATTCTTTTTGTAGACTAGCTAGACTGGAAGATCTTTTAGTCGGGAGAGAGATTTATTTGCTTTTTTAAATAAATATCAGTGTTTGATGTGTTTTGTATGTCATGTTTAGATAGATTCCTGTGGATTGTTGATTTACACCGTTCACGTTCGTTGTCTATATACAGGTTCGCCTAGACCGCATTCATTCAATTTGTAGAGTGATGCATCTAAATCGTACGTTTAGATAGTTACAAAAGTGGTCACGAGTTTGTTGACTTCTTCTTTGCACCTTTCTTGTTCGCACCGATCCGATCTAAATATTTCGTTGAATTTTGCGCGGAGTGTGTAACAGGAAGCAGGATGGCAGACCTCATTCTGTTATACGTAAAACTCAAAGGACCACGATCTGGACATAATTATGGGTTCTTTGGGAAATCTTTGGAACATCGTGTCAGGGCCGATCTTTTTGAAGACGACATGGATCTTGCTGCCCCCTTCACATAAATGCTCCCAAATACTACGGCACGCTTGTAGCACCCCGTGTGTACGAGTGTCAATGATATTAGCGTATTAACTTCTGTTGTGAAGGCTAAGAATGTCCAGGTTATGAGTGTCTCTTTTCTATAGAGGAAGAACAAAATCAAGGTTTAACGTTGCGTTCAGAAATATTTCATCTATACAGGGACCATTTTCTATAGAAACTAATGACCGATACTTATCTTCAATGTGGTGTTGATTCCGGTCAGTACCTGGATGGGTGACCGGGTGCTGTGGAACTGTGAGCGCTCTGGTGTCCTGATACAGGTGGGCGACGTCGTGATATGTTAAAACGACGTTCAACCCTACTCACTCACTCGCTCACTATCTTATTCTCTCAGTCCCTTACACTTTAAGGTGAAGGAAAATGTCATAGCTGGGTTAGAAGATAGAAATAGACATCGCAGCCACCGGACATTCTAAGGATCCACGCTGGTAATATCAGACTGACCAACCTAAATTATTCAAAGAAGTGTGAGAGGCATCAGGGAAGTGAGAGGGGCGTTGGTTGATATACCAACTTCTGTGCACTAACTGAATCACCAACATTTCCGAAACGTCGTTTCTCGTTTCTACTATCAGCAGTCTTAATGCGTTACTGATTTAATGCGTTGACTTTAATGAAAAGGAACCTTTTTTTAAATCTTCGATTTCTTTCCATGTTTGCAATCTGCATTCCACGATAATTTCTAACTGCATAGTTGCCACAATTTCCGGGAAATGAACGAGCCTATGGTTAAAAGCTTTCCGGCCGTTTTTTCTCCGTTGCGTCATACTCTTTCTACATACTAGGTGATCGTAGAGTCTATTCCCTTATCGGTATTTTATATCCTCGTCGCATTTGAAAAGCCCACGATAATTTGGAGAATCTCTCTAATCCACTGATCGCATTGACGCCATTAAATATGGGTTTGTCATGTCCACTCCGTCACTTATCTTCACATTACTAAGAATGCAATGACAGTTTCCTAATTCTCAGAAAATTATTGAATGCTACCCCTTGGCATGTAACACCAAGCCGTATTGGCTGTTTTGTATGACTGATCCTGCTTATTTTTTAGTACAGCTTCCTAATATATCTAGATTGGCCAGGGAAATACGACGCTTTCTGTCGTTTTTTTCTTGTTTTTGTTTGTTTTTTAATTATAGTTTTTTGGTTTTGTTTTGTTTTTTATCCTCCGTGCTGAGAGCATACAGATATTTCACGATGTTGGATTTCCTTACTCACTGAAATCGGATACATCCATATACACACGAATCTTTTTACCCATTCTTCTCTTTCCGTCTTTCATTATTAGCCGTCAATCATAAGATTTCATAATTCTTAATTTTCGGCCTGGTCCAATATTGAATACCTCGATGCCATTTTTACATCGATCGCGGGTCTATTGCTTGATTGATTTTGATAATATAAGAGCGTAGCGTGTTCGATGTTGTGTTCCATTCCTCTGAACCCGCGACTAGAGGAAGTGAATATCATAAAGAGCAATATCCCTGTTGGAACAAACCCGCAGATAGCAAGCGTCAGATCCGACATTCAATATTCAGCCGTCATCCTTAAAATAATTCCGCATCAATAATTGAAACACCTATTTCACATCACAGTCAGCATCAATTCCTAATGTGTATGAAATAAAAATAAGGAAATCACAAGATGGTTTCCTACAAGAGAGAAGCGATAAACAGTTTTCATAGATGTCCGCAAGACATCAGTGATGTTCTATACATAAATCCTAATCACTGACCATTATTCTTTATTTAACCAGACACAAGATTTGGAAATGTTAAGTGTATTTTGCAATATGATGTCAATGTTAACCCCGCTTCAGAATCACGACCTTTGAATCATACGCGACTGGGAGTGGTCAAAATATGTTGCATAATGACGTTCCCATTCGATCTGCTTGGATTTATGCAAATTTGGAAAGTCCAGATCCGCACGTCAGATTCAAGATACGGTGGTCAGCCGTCGTCCATGAAAAATTGTCGATGTCCGTACCGGAAACACAATTCATAAGACAATATTAGCACCAAACTCCACGCACCAAAAGTTATAAAATACATGCATATATAACATAAGCTAGCTGCTTGCAAAATATACGCAATCAACAGTTTAGAATGCTGCCGACAAGATTGCCAAGAAGAATGCTACCGACAAGGTAGTCAACAAGACTGTTACTGACGAGACTGCTGCCGAGAAGACTGCCGACAAGAATGTTGCCGACGAGACTGCCGCCGACGAGAATGTTGCTGACAAGTCACCATGATGTTCATCTTGCCAAATCCGTGTCGTTCTCTCATATATATTTTATCTCAGTCACGCTTTTACTGTGACAGGGCATAAGAACATATTTTCATCAAGCCTGATACTAACAATGACAGTGTCCTAGTCATTGTGGAAGAATAGACGGCACAGACACAGACACGCCACCAAATAACAGCCTGGCCAGCCTAAGGAGAGGGAACTGCTGAAAATATACACCAACTCCAAACTAAACTCTAAATGTGGCTGTTCAAATGGTAAGTGGTGGTAAAACGACGCTTTTATGTACATGCTCACCACTACAGCAAGGAATTGAAGGTGCTGGGTCGACATCGGGCCTTACAGACTAGTCTTTTGTGTTAAATGCCGTCATTTTCATCTGACGACGATACAGCTCACCAATCCCCAGTGTACGAGTTGTCACAGCGAAACAGCTCGCCAATTACCAATATACGAGTTGTCAGAGCATTTCCATCATAGCTCTCTAGATTTGTATCTAATACCGCTTATGCCCGTGCTAGGGGCCGTGTGGTCATATCATCCAAGTTGCCACACGAACAGGTACAATAAAAGCGTACCTGAGATACAACATATATCACGAATCGTTAGATTCTTGGTATGTGCTTTAGAATAGGTTAACCGGAAGACTATACTGTGAAGTCCTGTGACTCTTGTCAGTATGTCGGCACCTCTTCCCACTTCCCTTATATGTGTTGTAATTTCCGTCGCCAAAGTCTTATCCTTTTTTACCAAATGAATGAAAGTACCAACATTAACAGGCATGATAGATTTCTTAGCACTTCACAACTTTTCCTTCTAATCATTCTCATTCAGTATACATATTACAAAACCAAAGCACCGTGTAGCCTGGAGAAGGAATGGCTTGGCAATAATATACACATGTACATGAAACATCATCTGGAGAACTACTGCTATAAATAAAAAATGAAATATCACTTCTGGTATGATTTTGTGTTTCAATGAACATTTTTCAGCCAGGGATATTTAATCACTCTTGAGAAGGTGGTTGGTGTCCGTGCATAAAAATTCTTCTTGCTGTGTTAATTTATTTTGCCTTTCTTATTTTTAAGAATAAGTTTATTCTATATCTGTTCAGATGTATAATATTATTGTCCATTCATACCAAGATTAGACTTCGCAATAAGTACAACAGCAGGTATCTCAACGGTTTTATATTCAGAAATGTGCGCTTTTAAAAACATCTGAAACGTATTAGTGGATCTTGATGAGGGAACACTCCTAAAATTGGAAGTTACATCCACTTGTCTTATATATTATCAATATTCCGCCAAAAGCAGAAACATGACTTAAGATTTTTAATAAATTTAAGGACAACGAGAATCCTGCATCCGTCAAATCGATAACACGCAACCAGGCTCTATAACAACAATAAAGTTCAACTTCAATGGATTGCGTGGAACCAATCAAATAGCCCCAATCGCGGGTCTAAACTTGTGACTCTAAAATTTGTCTTCATAGTTACCTGACATATTGTCAGAATGAGATATATAACATTAAAGTCTAGGTTCCAAGGTAAAAACTAGACAAATTATTCAAATTTCATCAATCTAGCTTTCTGTATTCATCCTTTTATACATTATTCGTTATTCGGGTATTTGTAACTAATTATAATGTTTATAACGGTCTCCAGGCCATTGCCATTCATAAAAAAAAATAATAACTGTCCTGTCTGAATATACGTGTGAAGCATTCCCATGAACAAATCATTGAAATACTCAAGAGTATCCTCCGTAATCACTTCCTCTAAATTAACCCTACCAGCCCTGAGCGGGGGTGACGGAGAGGGCATTATGGCCCCCTACCAACCGTTCTAGCCCTATCTCCGGAATGACAAAAACTTGAGCTATGATACTCCGTGACTTTATTGTTTATCATATTGGGGTCAATTTCAGCCTATTGGCACAACCCCTGAGCAGGAGATCATGAGGGAATTTCAAATTGGCGTATCTGAGTTATATTTTCGTCATATTTCTTCAACATTCTTGGTTTTCTACATGAAAATAATGGCAAAAACTATTTTATTTCATATAAGATTATTATTTACTAATTTATCAGGCAGTGTTTCTGATGAAAGCACTGCCTGATAAAAACACATGAAAAAAATTCGAAAATTCCGACCTGAAAATGGACTAAAAATTGCCTTTTCGATAATGGCATCGTGGTGGCTATCTTGGATTGTTTTTTTGCATTTTCTTGTAGCGCTTCACCCAAGTCCCTTCAGGCTTCGATACCCCCAGAATCGCCCTGATCATATCGGGTTAATCGTTAATCGGGTTAATAAGGATAGGGATGAAACTAATCAGGATATTCAATCCTCAGATTTTCTCCAGTGCATACTATTTTGCCAATATCCCAGACATAACCCCTCACTGACTCTCAAATGATATTGTTGTACCACGATGTCACTACTTCTCAAACCTTGGCAATTTGTCCCTCTGATAACGACATCACAGCCTGATCAGCGATGCGGATTTGATATTTTTGGAAGATCATGATCTCTTGCCAGCAATATTGAACACTTTTTACCCCTTCTCTCTTGCTGGAAATTAGCCTGTTTATTCATACTATGACATTTGGTGCCAATGATGTTACATGAGTTAGATCTGGTTGGAATGAACACGTAAATTCTTTAACCCTACCTGTCCTGGGCCCTCCACCCCCACCAAACTTTCTGCGCTATCTCCGGAACAACAAAAAAATGGAGAGCTGAAACTTCGTGACGTTAAAGTTTATCATATTGGGGTCATTTTGAGCCTATTTGCACAAACCCACAAGCAGAGGATAATGGATGGGCGCCACGTGGGCTACCAGAAAAGCGATGTTTTGTCATATTTCTTCAAAATTTCTGCTTTTCCGCGATAAAAAGTGGCCAAAAACTATTTTATTTCACATCACATTAATATTTACTAATTTATCATGCAGTGTTTGCAGAGAAATTGCATAAATAAAAATTCGGAAAATTTGCCCGAAAAATCGACCCCAAAAAATAGATAATCACGTCACTGTGACGTCATCAAAGCGCCCATCTTGGATTTAGTGCGGTAAATTTCAGCCCCCTAGGGATAAGAAAAATAATTAGGGCGGCCATTTGCCCCCCCCCCCCCCCTCCCCCGGGCCACGTCAGGTCCCATAAGCCCAGGCCAGATAGGGTTAATTGACGACGGGTGAATATTGAATGACGGACCAGAAGCTTGTATGCATAACAGCATGTATCATCGTCCGACTACAAGTAACTGCCACACGAACTGAGCAACCCCAGATACAACTCTAATACTACATTGTAAATGAAATACTTTAATGTTGCTTGCGATGATTACATGACGACCTCGGGATTTTGTTCATGTATAATTATAGTATTAAAGTTGGAATTTACATTGGAATAGAACTTCATCCAAGACACTTGTTTTAAAGGGAAAGGCCACCCCAATATTACAGTATTATTGAGCCAGATAACTAATATTTTATCCTCATACGAGTCACCGCTACAGCTAGAAGTGTGACGTAATGTCGACACCAGTCAGCTAGCTGAATATGCATGCGATGAGGAGCTAGTCAGCCAGACTGTTTGACTTGAGGTGTTCGGAGTGGATTTATCTGAGCCCATGTCCTCTGGTAAACTGATTTGCACCTGCAGGTATGGAGTATGAATTTTTATATTTCAAAGTAATCGCCCCTACATGTGGCCGATAGTAAAATTTAAAAAGCGAAATTGGAGCTTTTAAGTAATATCTTATGATAACAAAACGTTCCTCACTGCACACGTAGGCTGGTCTCCAGTATGAGAACACACAATGAACTGTCAAAGAAAGGTATATTTAACAGCGTGAGAAGTATTCAATAAACAAGTGAGAGTAACAGTGACACGAATGATGTGAGAAGTCAGAGGGCACAGATCAATGTATTCCTAATCCCGGTCAGGATGTACGAAGATATGTGACTTTGTGATCACATTGCTGCATATAGATGTTGTTATTCCTACGAAGTAGGCTACCATTTGCAAATTGTCCGGAAGTCAGTGAGTGAGTAAGCGAGTCAGTCGATCCCAATCCTTTCGTCGGAAAAAAAAGGAAAACCGCTGACATTAGAACTTTAATTTTTGGCATGAACATGCATTAGGGGACTGTTACCAGCAAGTTCTGAGCTGACCTGCTTTTGATGAAAATTTGATTTATAATTAATTTTTATTATTCATTGATGGCTCAACGAGTGCACTGTCATGACTTATCTATGCCCATCGGGAACCCTTGGTTGTATGTTTCATTGTCACTTTTGAAGGTTTCCTGAGATTTCCTGAGATTCATACCATCTAAGAATATATTCTGGGAGCTTACATAGTGCTACACTTATTCAACCTATGCACTACCCTCGGGAGGATTTCCCCACCCCTGGGGCAGACCTACTTAGGTGACCTATAACCTCGAAATTGGCAAAAACATGTCTTAGGTCAAGTACCAGTACACACTTAAACCCTACTTCCTAGGTCCTGTGACGTTAGTCACGCTGTCATGTTAACAACACTCCGCGGCATTTTAATGACTAATAATGTGAAGTAGAATCAATGACCACAAAAGAACTATATCCACCTGACGAATAAACTCACTGCCAAAAATACCTCACTTATTTAAGATAATGCCCTAAAATTTTCTTGAAATCAGATAATTTTATTCAAAATGAGTTAAATTTTAAGAAAATTTTCAGATTTTTTTCTTGTTCAAGTAAAATATACTTACCCCACTTCAAAATTTACTTGAACAAGAAAAAAAAATCTTAAAATTTCAGAATTTTCTTAAAAAAATCTTCTTTCAAGAAAAAATCTTAAATTTTAAGATTTGTTTTCCTTGTTTAAGTAAAGGAGAGAGATTTAAGGTTTAATGTCGCATTCAGCAATATTTCAGCTATATAGCGACGACCAAACAAAATACTAAGTAATCAATTCAAACACTTGGTAAACTAATGCGTTAAAACAGGTACAAACATTAAAATTTGTACAACAAACCAATCTCTCTCAAACAATTTACAATCCTCCGTGCTGAGAGCATACAGATATGCTAAAAAGATCTTCCAGCGTAGCTGCTCGATAAAAAGTAACTCTTACAATCCTAAAATCTATGCAGTCTATGAGAATATGTTTCACCGTGAGATCTTCATGGCAAGGTAATACACCTTGGAATCGGCCCCTGTTTGACTAAATATTCATGAGTTAATCGTGTGTGACCGATCCTACATCGTCTAATCATGGCCTGGTCGAAACGCCTATGACTGTTCAGATGAGTATAATCGACCGTTTTTTTGAACTCGTGAAGTTTGTTATTTTCCGTAGGATCCCATAAAGATTGAAACAGCTTTCTAACATAAGCGCAGATAGATGGTCTGAAATCGCTATATGGGATTCCAACGGGATCAACTTCTTCATCTAGAGCTGCCTTAGCCAATCTATCAGCTTCAGTGTTGCCTTTGATGTCAACGTGAGTAGGCACCCAACAAAACACAATATCTATCTGTTGATCAAATCTGGTGTCATATAATTGTAGAATTTTCAAGAGGGTGGGATGAGTTGAATTTCCACTTTTAAATGCTTTAAGGCATGATAGTGAATCTGAGAATATGACATATTTTTTCCTTCTAGTGGACCCAATACCTTCTAAAGCTGATAATAGAGCTTTTGCTTCTGGCAGACGATATGTTTAATTTTGGAACTAAAGATAGTAGCACATGCTACTCTCTCACCATTTTTAGAACCATCTGTATAAATAGCCTGATGTGATCTGTATTTCTCTCTCAGTAGAACAAATTCTTGTGTATACACGAGCTGGCTCGTGTCTGCCTTTTTATATTTAGTCAGTGAAATATCTACTTCTGGCGTGGCTAACTGCCATGGTGGAGTTGCCAAGAGCTCGTTAGGTAAAATTTGACTAACTTTAATACCAGCTGCTACAAGGTGTGGTTTCATACGGATTCCAAGAGGTGGAATAATCGAGGGTTTTTGTGAATAGAAATCTGCGTACTGAGGGTTGAAAACACAGTTATATGCAGGATTTGAGTGGTTCGAACGCAGTTTTGTGATATATTGCAGCGATAATTTAATTCTCCGAAGTTCTAAAGGAAATTCATCCGCTTCGGCATACAAGCTTTCTTTGGGTGATGTTCTGAACGCACCGAGGCAAAGTCTTAGTCCTTGATGGAGAATAGGATCTAGCTTTGCCAAGTTTGACTTCCTTGCATCATTGTAAACAATAGAACCATAATCGAGTTTGGAACGATCGAAAAAATGAAGGAGAGTTTGCTGATCCCCCCCCCCCCCAACTTATAGCTGGCAACTACTTTCAACAAATCTAGAGCTTTCGTGCATTTGGCTTTTAAGCAATTTATATGTGATTTGAATGTTAGTCGTTGATCAAACAATATGCCTAGAAATTTGACCTCTTTTACTACTTTGATTTCAGTTCCGTCTAATTTTAGTTCTGGATCTTTGTGCTGGAAATATTTTCTGCAAAAGTGTATACAATTTGTCTTAGCTCTGGAGAATTTGAAGCCATTTTCCAGACACCATTTCTGAATTCTGTTTCGACAAAGTTGTAATGTTCTCTCAATATTGTGTATACTTTTCCCACTACACGATATATTGAAATCGTCTACAAAAAGTGAGCCATCAATTGATTTATTCAGAACTGCAGCCAAGCTGTTGATCTTGATACTAAACAGAGTAGTAGACAAAATACTGCCATGTGGGACACCCTGGTCTTGATCAAAATGATCAGACATAGATGTACCCAAACGAATTTGGAATTGTCTATCATCCAAAAAGTTGGAAATAAAAACGGGTAAACGACCTTTTAATACCATCTTTTGAAGATCTTTAAGAATCCCATATTTCCATGTAGTATCGTAGGCTTTTTTCTAAATCAAAAAGGAGAGAAACCACATGTTCGTTCTTGGCGAAAGCATTCTTAACATGCGAATCTAATCCGACTAAATGATCAATGGTACTTCTATTTTTTCGGAAACCAGCTTGAATATCAGTAGGTTTCTTTTTAGTTGCCAGGTACCAAACAACGCGATCATTTATCATGCGTTCCATTGTTTTGCAGACGCAGCTAGTCAGTGAAATCGGACGATAATTACCAGGGTCTGTATGGTTATGACCAGGCTTTGGTACTGGTATAACTATGGCATTGTGCCATGACGGAGGAAATTCTTCTCTATACCAAAGTCTATTGAATATGCGTAATAGGATTTCTATAGATGATTCCAGTAGATGTTTCAAAGGCTGATAATTATAGATTATCATACGCTGTTTTCAGTTCATGTCGTGAGAGATGTTTTCCCATCGCGAGCGCGGTGATACCAACTCGAGTCCTGCCAAAGGCAGGACGAGAGTTGGTATCACCGCGCGAGCGATGGAAAAACATCTCGAACGACATGAACTGAAAACAAAGTATGATAATCTATTTATCACCTATATACTATGAATTCTGCAGAGTTTACATACTAAACACGTCTTTACTGACCAGAATATTTGGTGCTCGAGCTTCGTTGATTTGAGCTTCATATATCGGTAAATAAATCGTATACATCGGCCTTGTGTGCAATAACGTTGAACTCGTCCGGCGAGTGCGTGAGAACTTAGCGCGTAATGAATCTCTGACGTGACTCCAATCAGCCAATGAAAATGAAGGGGGCGGAGCTTCTGATAAAAAAACCGTTCTATTTTGAGAAATTACATTCTCATTTTATTATCATGAGCTGGTGGCCGCAAATTTGACTGATACAGTAATTATCATTGCTATGAAGGATGCAGAATTCATAGTACATAGGTGATAATGAATATTATCAGGGCCTGCAGCAGAATCATGAGCTTTCGTGAGAGAAGAATGAAGTTCTTCAATTGTAAACGAAGCGTTATAGCCTTCATGGTTACCGGAGGTGAATTTCATTTCATTTTTCTCTTCTCTTTTTTGGAAACTTTGAAATTTAGGTAAATAATTTTCTGATGAGGAGTTTTTGGCAATTGTTTCTCCTAATTTATTTGCAATTTCTACTCTGTCAGTAATCACCTGCTTTCAATTGTTGAGATGATGAACGCTGGACTTGGAGCTTTCACCTTTTATTCTTTGGATCATATTCCAAACTTTTGTTATTGGAGTATGAGTATTTATCTTAGAAACATAATTTCTCCAAGAATCACGTTTATCCTGTTTCATGGTTCTACGAGCTTTAGCTCTTGTAACTCTGAGATCTTTCAAATTTTCAGGATTAGGATGTCGGCGGAAATATCGTTCAGCCTTCTTCCTACATTTCTTGCTTCTTTACAGTCATCATTAAACCAAGGTTTCTTAATATGTGCAACTCCTGAAGATGTGGGAATGGTTTGGTTGGCAATTTCTATCAACATATCTGAGAATAGCTGTATAGGATCTGAAGCATCAGCGAAGGAGACTGATTGTAGTTTTTGTGAACAAAGCTTTTCAAACTCGGGCCAGTTTGCTTTCTTGCAATTAAATCTTGTGAAATGAGGGTCATCAGCTGAATGAACAGCTTTTAGGAAAGTGATCACTTCCACAAAGGTCATCATGAACAGACCAAGACAATTCTTCAAGAATAGGAAGGTCGCAAAGTGAGATATCCAATGCTGAATAGGTTCCATGGGCCGAGGACAAATGTGTATAAGAACCATCATTAAAAATACACTGTAAAAATTGGCAACATGTTTAACGTCTCAAAATGAAACATGATTTTGTCCCAACTTTTGGGACATGTGAGTACGTACATATTTCATTTTGAAACCGCTTCATGTTTCAATTTTAAACACGTGTCATCCTCATATGTGTCAACGGTGTCTCAATATTATACATGTCGTTATTAAACATGTGTTCGTTTGAAACATGTGACATCCAGCACAGTGAAAGATGTGTTGTATGTACATGTCTCAATCTGAAACATGTTACGGCCGACTATATGTTTCAAAATGAAACGTCTAAGCCCAAACACGACTTTGTCCCAACTTTTGGGACATGTCGCAACCGAAACGGGTCCGAACATGTCTCAAACTTAGAAGTGTTTCAAAATAGTCTATCTCCCATTACATGTTTCATCTGATCGCCAGATCGCCTGTGAAAGAAACAGAAATACACGATACTTGTATTCAATTCAACATGCATCACTTTTTATTCTCTTATCTTCGATGGAAGTCAAACTCGGGTATTAACCAACAATAACCATAGGTTACAGGCAGGAAAATATATGACAGACAAGCTTGTTCCTCAGGTTAACAATGAATATGATAATTCCAGACAGATACATGTTCGGTACAACATAATTCCTTATGTGAACCCATTAATCATAGCGTGCAGATTGTTCATGACAATAATGTGCTCAAGTTTTGGTGAACTAGATCATTGATTCACACCAAATGGTACATTTACATTCAGATACTAACCAAAATGATAATTTACTTAAGTTGCCCAATCAGTTGCCCTATTCCATTCCCCTGCGATCCGGGGAATGGAATACGGATCGCAGATGACTGTTATAATCACGGAGTCCTGGACTCGTCTCGAGTTCTTACAACGGTGGTCACAGTCAGTGAGGAAGCAGGAACATTGTTTCACACACCAACAATTTTCAATATTTTCGTAAAGATGAAAAATAATATCCCCTCTCTCCTCCTGGTTTCATCTTCGCATATCCAAGTTGAATACTACACGTGTTGCCTTGGCTGAACATAACACAATATCTGATCAGAATACGAGTTTGGTGATGTCATAGCTCTATAAATATTCTGTGATCCATATTAAGAGTGCAATATATGACGTCTTTAAAATACAAATTTGATTGGCTATTCGAAAGAAATTGACATCAATACAACCACCACTTGCCATATTTAGAAATCACACAGGCTGACATCAAAGAAAATCCTCGCTGCATTGTGTTGGCAAGCTCCTATCTTGATTGGCTATTTGACATCACGTCCGTTCCCCAGTTTGAACAGTTTACGCTATTCAGTAGGTCAAGGTAAATGAAGGAACAGTATTTAACTTGAAATGTGAAGATGCCTGGTCTGGTGTCATTTGTGTCACACAATGGCCGAATCCTGCGCAAGGCTGTAATCGTATATAGAGCAATCGTATTGACTATGTCCAGAAACTCTCCTGATGCGCTACACACATTTAAAATACTGGATGTAGCTTTGGCCATACAGACAACACAGTTGTTGTTTCTTCCAACGCGAACTCTCATTGATGCCCCATCAATTCACTCTTTTTTATAGCAACCCTGCTGTGTATTTTGTTGGTATGAATGTTTAACGAGATCACTCTTAACCCTCCCAAACATGAAGGGCCATCATGCCCTCACCCAAAACCTTCTACGCTATATCTCCGAAACAACAAATTATCAGGAGCTGACACTGCGTGATTTTACGGCGTATTATATTTGAGTCATTTGTCCCTATTACCCCTCACAGAAAAGGATCATTGGTAAATTTAAAGTGGAGGTCATGTGGTGTACCAGAAAAGTGGTGTTTTATCTGTTTCTTCGATTTTTTTTCTTTGGGGGGGGGGGGGATAAAAGAGTTCATGAACTATTTTATTTGACATCAGATAATTCTTCCATAATGTACTATATAGTTTACTTCGGAGAACGTAGCACAAATAAACGAAATGGAAAATCTGACCGAAAAATCGACCAAAAATTCATATTTAGAATATGACGTAACTGTGAAGTGTTCAACGATAGGATTTTTTGGATTTTTGTACTTTCTAGCAGAGCGGACCCCAAGATATATTGTGGGTGCTTTTAGACACAAGGAGTAAAAAAATATTGTGGGGAGGACACTTCTCCTCCCAGGCCTTGGCAGGCCTCAAATACCCTAGGCCTGGAAGAGTTATATTATGATGCAAATAATTCAATTAAATTGGTCTCTCTTTTTACTCTCAATACCGACAGATATATTCACGATCACTAAAGACCAGTGCTTCCATGCACCAGACAGCATTACCCGTCTTTTATACTATGTTCCTTGAGACATGTCGCCTTTGCGACTCGGTTATATGTGTTTCGGCTTTGATGTTTCAAACAGCTATTCGGGTCATTATAGTGAAACGGCAACGCGAGTGAAACATGTCACAGCCCTCAAATAGCTGTATTCTTACGTCTATGAGACATGTTTTCATGGAAAAACAGGGTGAAACATGTAGCATTATGAAGCATCTCACATGTTACCCATCTCAAAATGAAACGTTAAACATGTAACCGCTTTTTGCAGTGTACACAATGAATTATTTGATATAAAATTTTCGAGAATTTTACCTTTACAATTGTCTTCATTATCCCAGAGGATATTACGACGGTTAAAATCACCCATCATTAAAAAAGGTTTCGGGAGCTGATCGTAAAGACCTTGAAGTTCATTGAGCCGTAGACTACAAGAAGAAGGTATGTACACCGTGCATAATGTGAAAACAAAATTCAAGGTAATACGAACTGCTACAGCTTGTAAATCTGTCACTAAATCAACAGGACTGTGTAAAACACATTTTAACCAATATTGAAGAACCGCCTGTAGCTTTTCCATTTTCGTCTGAAGCGTAGGAATGATAAGGTGTGTATTGGCGAAATTTAAAATTATCTTTATCTGTTTTCTTCAGATAGGTCTCGTTGAGACAAAAAGCTGATGGTTCATAATCTTGAGTTAATAATTGGAGTTCATTTAAATTTGGCCAAACTCCACTGCAATTCCACTGAACAATATTTGGTGGCTGAGCTATCTTTAGTCTGTATATAGAAATAACACACAAAACTGCCCAAGCCAAGATATATAAGGTTAGCTTAGCCATTATGTACGTTTGATTTTGGGTAATTCTTTTTGACCTTTCTTCTTGTTTTTCATTTGTTCTCTCTTGTCTTTTTTATTTTCCTTCTTATAAACTTCTTTCTTTCTCTCTTGTCCGAACACGTCCTTCGACCTTTGGTTCAAGGAAGTCTCGCCTTTTAAAGGACGATCATTACAATCAAGATACTCCTCATCTGAAAGCATGGGTGAATGGTTGGTAGGAGTGGGAGTAGCATCGACTATTTTAGGCTGTTTGCCGGATTCGATATCTATGGTGTTCTCTTTTTCCTTCTTTTTTCTGATTCGAGGTAGCTTTATTACTACAAGACTGTTGACTACTTTCTTTTTCTGTGAACTCCTTCATTACTTCCTCGTTTGGTGTAAAGTTTAGACTGCACAGGTGCATCCTGACCCGAAACACTACCAGTATCCGGTAAGTTGTCACCCTTCAATTCAACTTCCGAAGATAATACTATGTCAAACCTTTCAGTCTGATCAGAAATCGACTTCTGATCACCTGACTTCTGATCACCTGACTTGACTTCTACATCAACGCAAACTTCATCTTGCGAATTGCAACCTTCATCCATCGCGTCATCGAGACACTCGTAGTGGTTTGAGGATTTCGCATTGTTCCAGGCGGAGACTATCCTCTGATGACGATCGGTGGGCTTGCCATCACGGCCTACAGTCTTCCATAAATCTATATAGTGCTGTTGTTTCTGTTGGAGAGCCTCGGCGGAAAGTCCTTTTCGAACTTCTGCGGGCGGAACAGGGCGAAAATCTGAGGAATCTGTTCTATCATTAGCTGCGTTATCTCGAGGAACTTGTTTGGCCTTTGGACTGGTTTTTTAAGGTGTCCTTCCTGATGACAAATCAGGCATTTATTTTTCAAAGGACACCTCGAGTTCATGTGATCCCTGAACCACAAGTATAACATGTTTTTACTTGACCGTTATACCATACAGGAAGTCTCATACCTCCAACTAAAATATAAGAAGGAAGAAGTCGTTTGAATTTCGTCATCCAAATGCTTCGAACTCCTGTCTCAAACTCTCTATCGAAAGAATAGAACTCTTTTTGTACAGAGAGAACATCACCATAAAACTCAAAAGCGGTTCTTATCGCAGAATCTGGGAAATCGCATGGTCCTTTCATCTTTACTAGCAATTTTCCTGGATCTGTTTCCTCAAAATGGCCACGTTGAT
>JAVTVY010011875.1:0-51198 GCA_036873755.1 Hanleya hanleyi
AAGGTCTGTACAGGGGGCGGGCCTCGGGGACGAAACGTCCACCAGCAGAATTTCGCCATATACAGGTAAAAATTACAACACATATAAGGGAAGTGGGAAGAGGTGCCGACATACTGGCAGAGGCACATGATTTCACAGTATAGTCTTTTGGTTAACCTATTCTAAAGCACATACCAAGAATCTAACGATTCGTGATATGTGTTGTATCTCAGGTACGCTTTGATGGCATTGATGGCCACTTAGGCCGTATCCGCATTCCTGGTCGTGAACTCGATGGGCTCTGTATCGTTGATGCTGGAGAGCGGGAGATGCTCCACCCATAATCCTTGCTCGGCACTGGTCTGTGTGGGCGGAGCGGTCCACAAATCAAATTCACTGTTGGTGGAGGGGCAGGACTTGGTGGATTGAGGACATATTTACGCAAAGATATCCCGGGTCTTCGATGTGCGTCCTCGATGGGTCGGTCGTCGACTGATGCGCAGTCTCGGCGGTGCAGGTCTTTTATTCCCTACGGTTCTTTATGCTTTGGCGACCAAGACACCTCCTGCTTCTTTGGCTAGGCGTTTTAATGCTTCTCGGACGGGGACACCGCTGAACGCATCTCCCACTTTGTACCGCTTGTTTGCCGACTGCTTTTACCCCACGCGTCCAAGGGTTGTTTTGACGATGCTCCCGAGTACGTTCCCCATCCCTTATATCGATGGTGATGGTACTGATGTCAGTTTGTCGCATCGGTAGATAGAGTACGTCGTTAAAGCCCCGTGTGTCCTGATCTTCGTAGCCCCCTTGAACTGGGCAGACGCGGAGCAGGGGCGCACCGATATCGACGACAATGTGACCATCCACCATATCCGAATAGACAAGAGTCCATACAAGCTAGCGTTAAGATCCCGCATGGTCTTCCCCCGGAGTCGGCCGGGTCCGACATAGTTATCCGTCTCCAGGGCACACAGCTCCTTCAACGTCTTGCTGAAACGTACGGTCAGATTAATCTGGAGAATGATCAGCAACTTGTGGTTCCACTCGTGGTGCTCCATCTAGATCATGTTCACAAACGGGAAGATATTGATTCCTTCAGGGTTCGAGCTCTTGAAGAGTTTACGCAACGCCTGGATGAATATTTTGGGTGTATGGTACTTGCCTTTGGGAAGAGAGAAGTTGTAGGTGTTGTCTTTGTATACGACTTCGTACCACACCGTATCATGTTGCACGTTGTGCCACGTATACGGGTATTGGATATTCACTAGGCCACACTCCCAACGTCCGGGGAGATGTAAGGGATGTGGCAGCTGCGTGATATAGTGGGCCAAGCTGTTGTTGGGAAACACCGCAGCCGAGCTATTACTGGGTAGTGTGAGGTGAAACATGACGAATGAGCTTTCCTGC
This sequence comes from Hanleya hanleyi, assembly GCA_036873755.1. Lineage (NCBI taxonomy): Eukaryota > Metazoa > Mollusca > Polyplacophora > Lepidopleurida > Hanleyidae > Hanleya > Hanleya hanleyi. The sequence continues at coordinate 1,387 of JAVTVY010011875.1, forward strand.
TGCCGCTGTTGGTTTTAGTAGTGTTCCCAGGCCTTGGGAGTTTGTTCCCTGCGTCGTGATCGCCGCTGTGACTTGCTACGTGTCACAACTCTGGAGAGGTGGGTGGCTTGACCAGGGATGGTGTTTTAAAGGATGTGAAAGTTTTCCGTAAAGAGCGTATTCGTTGTGGTATTTTGGGTGGTGACTCCAGTTCCCACTCGACTTCCCAGGCCCGTGGGGTCGAGTCTGTCGTTGTATCTTGCGGGGTGCGCGTACCGGAGATTGTTGTTTAATGTCACGCTGCATCCAGGACCAGCGCTGGGGATTCCACATCAATTTCTGTGGTACATGCATGTCTTTCAATCCTTCGGCAAACACCTCCCATCCTTGAGGATCCGTGTGCGACCTGCATTGACGCATCAAGTGATTCACGAAATCCGTCATGTGGGTACCGGGGACCAACTGATTCTGTACCAGTAGTTCGTCATTATCATTCCAGGTCATGTTCGGATTGTCTTTCACTCGCTGTAATACTAGGCCAGCTTGTTTCTTGAACGGTGCGGATACACTCTGTAAGACTTCGTCTTCGACCCATTGTGGGGCTGTGGATGGTACACCTGATAATGATGTCTGTGGGACAAGTGGGGTTGGCGGTACGCGTTGTGCTGGCTGTGCGACTGACGCTGGCCTTGGTTTTGGGGTTTTGTTTTGGTCCATGAACGTGATGTACCGTTGAAGTGTCTGATTGTACTGTTGTACTTTCTTACTGTCGCTTAACCCCGAACGTGGTACAATCTGTTGCATCTCGTGATCGAGTGTGTTGATCGTCTTCACCGTGGTGGGATCGGATACGGCGAATGGAGACTTCGAAGCAGGCGTGGCTCGATGAGGACCATTTTGTCGTGTGGTCGACATAAGATTCCACCCAATATTGGTCCCAACACGAGATCGCACCGAGAAAGCCGCCTTTCTGTAAGACATTTTTCTTCTGCGCTTGCGAGACTCGTTTGTGGACCAGAGTTATGCTTGGCCAACTTGGTCTTCTGAACCCGAGTCAGTGACTCCTTCCCTTTTAAGACGTTATGGCCGATTTCACGGAGACAGCGCACACGGGCAGGGTCCTTGACGCGCACAATAGTCCGAATGAACTCGAGTGGGCGGCCTTCAATACACGGAATGTCGGAGCGTGCTTCCGTACTCGAGCGGACATCCTGTACAACTATTGCTTGAACCCACAACCCTGCCATTTTTATCCTTTGCGGGCTACCTCCAGAATATTTTTTCATCTCAGAGACAAAATCAACCATGGTGTTGTATTAATTCTTTCATTATCCCCATCAGCAATCACACACCCCAGCTGGGGGAGCCACTGTGGGTGTGTTTACATTATTTTTGCACGTACATGTGGTGGGTCTCCCCGGGAAAAATAACAGTCCATAGTTGAAGGTGGTCAGGGGTAGTTTGCTTCATGTCAAAGAGCATATAGCCGTGCTGACGGGTTGTCGCATCTTTAAAGGCTTCCAATGCAAACAGTAAGCGTTCGGGTTACATTTGTTTCGCCAGGTGCAGCAGTTGAGTGGTATCTCACGGAATTTTGAACACCATCAGGTAGTGTGCATTTAATCTGATGTTTCGGTGCTCTTTGTTTTTACTAAATAGATTCTGCATAATGTAGATGATGCTGAGACGGGGATTATGGCTGCCTTTGGTGAAGAGTTGGGTGACCCGAGCGTCAGTCTCCGCCATGAGATCATCCAGGACCACCAATGTGTCTGGCTCCAAATCAGTCATGTTGGGAAGGACTGCCACGAGCGTGATGTTGGGCATTGCTGCATACGCCGCTTGCCATTCTCCGTAACACCACACGACCTGGGCGATGGGTGGGGTAATCATGTTGTGTGCGTATTGAAGGAGTTTCTAGAAGAAGTGTGTTTTGCCTGAGCCCGTCGGCCCCGCAGTGAGGCAGGTGAACGGGTGTTGTCACCGGGGTGCATGGTTGGAGGTGTATCCGCTGTTGTGGTAACCCGCTCTTGTAAATTTGATACGAGTGAACCGGGGTCGTCGGTGCATCAACGTTGGTCGTCGGTATGTTACGGCGTTCACTGCTGGTGATGAAATCCGATGGATTTTCAGGCGTATTGGGCACTGCAATACTTGGTGTGAAGTTCGATGTTGACCTGGACTGTATACTCGGTGTGGTGGTAGTGGTGGTGACTGGGTTCATTTTGATCATGGGTCTGATGGATGCTAACGTGAAAATACTTTTCCTTGCTTACATATTGATAGCAGTTCGCCAATATTTTGGACCAAACCGTCATTGTAATAAACGAAAACAGCCATCTCCTTATCCCCGTCAATCCCCCCCCCCCCCCCCACATCCCGGGGATTTTTTCCACGCCTTATTCATTTTTAGCCCCACCATGTGCCCACCATCTGCTGGGGGGCAAGTGCATTTATACATACATTCTTTATTAATATTATTACACGCTTGCACTCTTTATTAGTAAATGCTTACACGAGACCCCTTTAGTATTATAACAGTGTTTAGCATAACAGTTCTTCAGAATGTAAACAACCAACATTTCACAACGGTCGTTCATCGCTGTGTATGAGGCTCCTGCGCGTCATTCTTATGTTATCAGATTGTATATCCCCCATTGTCATATATACCCTCTGATGTCAAAGTGGGGCTAATTGCGGCGCGCAGCTTTTCTACGCATGGCTCTCTCCCAATCAACAGCCTCCGTTACTAAATGAAGCGAACTTGTTGAGATTACCAGATGGAGCCGATGATTTCCGAAAAGCTCAGCGTAACTTCGGCGAGCCAATCAACATAGTTGTTGTATATCGACGAGAATTAACAGCGGAAAACCTTTATGCTACAAGGGGCTGTTTAAAATACCGGACTGGTATTTGTAATCTGTCCGGTAACTTCCATCATGAACGAGCAAGTAAATGTACTCCGAGCCCTGGGATTTACTGCCACATATCTTGGACCTGGCGATTGCGACAGAGAAAAACTACAGGAGGGACATTATTCGTTTGTATTCTCAATCCTCGAATTACTGTTAGACCAGAAAGAGAACCGCGATGCTAATTAAACACGGGAAAACCACGGCGGGCATTGTCGCCGACGAGGCTCATGCGGTGATTCGATGGTAAGTTTATAAACAGGTAAATTATATTAAAAATAATATTAATAATAAATTATAATATAAATTTTAAATATAATACTGAAAATTGTGATAATACCCTTATTGTCATTTTTTAATTCAAAGCCAATTTATTTGATAAACATTTTTAAGTTTGAGCCAATTTAAATAATTTAGTTTGACCAGAAGAAAACCGAATCAAGTATTAAATTAAAGCACAGTTGCACAGTTGTTAAACTGAAATCCGTTATTTTCAGACAAAATTTTAATATTATTTATGGTTATAACCAGGGAAACACATTTAACTGCCCATATCTTATTATTTAATATTTAGTACTGTGAGGAAATTAGGCCAATGATGTGTTTCGATGCATATTTCTCGTCCACCTCCTTCACCGATTGATTTTATTACTTACTTGTTGCACATAAATACATAATAATATATATCTCGCTGAAGTTCAGATGAGTAATTTTGGCTGAGTAATTTTTCAATATTATATTTTGTGTTGACTTTGATTTGTGTTGTGTTACCCTCCCTCACTGAGTTCAAAACACCGGCGACATGAAACACAGATATCATTCGATACACACGGCCATAATATAATTTTCTGAAAGACGCACGCTTGTTGATTGCCTGGTCACATCTACCACATCCATCTTCCAGGGTTATTATCAATTAATGCTTACAATAGCTCTCAGCGTGAATCAGAATGCTCGCCTGTCAAATGTTGTTTACAATATGACCGCCCATCCCCACGCGGTGATCAGCTGTGATGACGTAGTCAGCCGGAAAATATAACACGCTTTCTCATTGGCTTATGGGAAAAGACACCATGCGGCTGCACGCCAGGTATTTGTATAGGCGTGAAGTCAGAGTCTCTTTACCGACGGTTTGGAGGTTACAAACTCTGACGTTGGGAGAATGCTGGGCATGGCCAGTCGGATAGCCACCGGCTACTATTTGCATCTTGTCCGACCTTAAATACCCAATCAACCACCCATTCCCAGCGATTCAGGCGATCCCCCGCGTATTTGAAGTATCGTTGACATGGGACTATTTTCTGTCCGCGGAGGCATCTCCCCGGAAGCGACCGCATCTCCGCAGGACATGACCGCATCACCGCGGAGGAATACATCCCCATGGGTCACTTCCGGTCACGTGACTCTTGACCCTTTTACCGGAACTATAGTGACCTTGACCACTGTGACGTCATCACCACGTCACGCCACGATATGCAAATTGTTTAGGTCAATGGGTGGCAATTTCCACTTTCTATATTACTAAAGTTTTGAAACTTTGTCAGGACACTGATTGTAACCTAAAATACGAAAAATGAAAAAAGGCATCTAACGGCCAGTGGGGGCTGAATTTGATTTTGGGTCGGAAGATCTTGAATTTCGTCCAGATAGCTATGGGATCTGGGAAAGTGACCTAAATCACACAAAAGAGCCAAAGGAGCACTTAACGCTCACTGGGTGCCGGAGCATGCAACATAAGTTACTTGCACATATATACGAAATTCAAATCTATTTCTCGTAAATGATTACCCACAATTTTCGTCGAAAGGCTGTGAAACTTTGTCATGATAGCTGTATGGTCACTGGAACTGACAATAGATTAACTTAATATCAAAACAGGCGTCGGACGCCCATGCGAGACGTATATTGCTCATGTAAATAATGTTAATGTATAATTGAAGAAAATGTCTGCAAATGAATTTCTTAGTGCAGAAGAAGTTTAACAACCATTGTGACAGAGAAAAACTACAGGAGGGGCATTATTCATTTGTATTCTCAAGTCTCCAATCACTGTTAGACCAGAAAGTGAACCGTGATTTGCTTCTTTTTTTTTTGGTTCAGCACTCATTGTCCACCACAAATTACGCTTCTAAATGTAATGGCAACATTGTGGGAAAAAAAGATTCTTAGTTCCTTAGTTCCTCAGCTATGTATCTCGCATAAATGTAACTTTCTGTGGTGTCCAAAGGATGCATGTAACGCTAGTAGGACATGATTTGGGGTTCAGCCTCTGGCACATCCATTATTTGGGGCAGTACGTTTAGTTTATAGTCGAGCATTCACAGAAACGTGATACCATTCCTGGCGCATGGAAATGAAACTCAACTCAAAATAAATAAAACATCCATTGCAATTCGATATAGTGTATTCTCTTTGCTTTCAAAGACAACTGTCTTCATCCTCTGAGAGTGAGTACTGCACTGAGCGAGGACAGTTTCAATTCGAGACTTGCACTTTTAATGAAGTTAATCCTTAGACAATTACATTTGCCTCGATAGCGTGAATTGACGCGTGGCTCCCCTCATGATTTCCGGTTCGTTCTTCTGGTCTCTTCCTTATTTCTTCAGCATGGGACGTTTCTTTAACTGTTGATAACTGGTGAAATTATGGTAAATATGGATGAAAATATCCTTAAACTCCAAAACGGTCCATTATACTTACATTTATGATATTTTTTGCAATTTCATGTCGAAAATAGAACAGTTATATTTCCTATGCTGAAAAGATAGGGAAGAAACCAGGAGAACAAACCGCAAATCATTCGTGGGGCCCAGCGTCAAAGCACATGTCATGGCTATCGGGGAAGATTTCATTGTCTATTGTCTAAGGATTAACTTCAATTATAGTGCGAGACCGGCATTGATGTGCAATGGGAAAATTTACTTTTCTGACAATTTTAGATCTCAAATTTGGGTTCCCGGATATCGGAAACATTGCAATGTTCGGAGCAAGTGTCTTTCACGACGGAACTTGGAGCCCAATGTGCAAATTATCTGACCATGCTGCGTTCGTCTTTTGTAAAAGCATAGGCAGAGAAACGTAAGTATTCTAGTCACAAGTCTATAATTATACTGATATAATTTTTATATTATATTAATAACCAATTGTTTCTTCTCAGTGATATACTATTAGATCTGCTTCTAAGCGCATCGTTACCCAACCACCTCGCTGGGGTATCATACCCCAGCCACCAGTCAGATTTTCGCAGCACACCGCCGGAAGTGACATCATATATAGTAAATGCGATGTTTGTAGAACATTCAGATTATTTTCAAATTCTGCATTATACCGCTGTTGACCTGGCGTTAAAAAGAAGGATCTAGAGATTATTTTCCCCATTTATATAGTCAGAGCATATGAAAAGTAGTTCGCTCATATGCAAAACTGAATAAGTTATTCGGTCGGATTCAAACAGAACCGTGTGGGCGTGGGTTTTTCTATACGTCATAGCCTCGTCGTAAAGGTCATTTTTCGCCATTGGTGGGAGAGTCGTGGTGGAGTGAGCCTTTGAAACGGAGCATGCGCTGTTGGGAGGTTGGTCGTTACCGGTACTTTCAAAATTGGGAAGCCGTGTAAATAACTACTTGGACAAAGCGAATTATTGTATCAAGGAGACCAAAAATAGCTTCTTTTCTCAGAATATGATAGACCATGCCTGTTTGTGCCTATTTTCAGTTACCATGCCCATTCTATAGACCATAAGCTCATGGGTACACAGCGAGGACTGAGAAGGAATGCACAAGGGGTGATAACTCAAGTGTCGTGTGATGAGCGAGAGTCGAACCTCCTTCAGTGTTACAATCATCACTGGGGGCCCTATGATTGTCCGGATGGTCTCGCGTTTGTCAGTTGCACTGATGAAGGTAACTTGACATGTTGAACCATGTCATTCAATTTTACACGCCGTTGGTCAAAACATCATAGATGTAGGCCTACATAAACCCGAAAACGGCGATGTTTGTGAGAAGGTCTATGTTTTACGTTTATATGACAATAGCCATCGCAAAACTATCCCTGCCGGATAATAGAGTAAGTGGACCAGCGATTGGATCGTTAAGAGCAGCGCTCCGATTGGCTCACGCCTGACATCAGCCGTGGCTATGCCAATAACTCAATAACAATAATATTTTTAGCCGAAATGCCGAGTCGCATAATCTAAGGATTGTTCGAATTCCATATTTGCTTATCTCAACGTTAAACGAGTTTGTCGGTCGTATCCAACCATGAAAAGGTGTACATCTTTCACCAACAACCGTGGATGCGGAGTGCGCGTGTACATAATATATCGCACGTCACATCCGCTGCTGTCAGAAAGTCAGGTGAATATGTCGCGTGAATCCTGTCCGTCGGGGATAGTTTCGCGATGGCTAAATCATATAAACGTAAAACATTGACCTTCGGGCAAACATCGCCGTGTTCGGGTTGAGATGAAGACCGGAATGATACTCTAGTGGTGAATATATTTCTCGATGACGATACCATGGAGGCACCCGAAAGGACAGCTGGTGGATGTTCTTCGCGCTGGCAGTTCAGGAAAAGAGGTACATATCGCTAAGGTTTCGCCGTGAACGTATTGTTCAACCGATACAATATGCACTCAACCTTTACGCCATATCGGTTACTTCTACTTTTAGTAGTTAAGCAATGGTTCTTATGCATCACTTTATTGATTTACGGGCCATGGTCAGAATGATCAGGGATATTACATCATCGCTCTGACATATTTGTATCTAATACCACTCAAGCCGATGCTACGGGCCGTGTGGTCAGGACATTCAAGATATCCACATGAACAGCTACAATAAAAGCGTGGTTGGGGTACAAATCATCACAGGGATCACTTTCGGTTCTTGTGATGGGTTTAAAAATATGCAGTCAATATATTTGTCTGTGGGGTCATATGACTTCTAGTCAGTATGCAGACATGGCTTTCCATCGCCCTTTTAATGTTGCATTCACAGCTCTCGCAGGCCTTTTTCACCCTAACGAATAGAATGGGATGAGGGTTAGAATGAGTGATGAGAGAATCGTCGCTGAACCTGGTTTAACTTTTAGTAGCTGTGCAAAATAACTGGTATCTATAGTTCTTGGATCTAACAAGTATGTCGATTGAATTGCCGTCACCTATACACGTTTTGTCCAATAATCAGATAGAAAGCTATAATATGTATCTGATAAACCCCATTTAACGTTAGCCACGTCATACAAGTGTGTGTGCTCTTTGTTGGACAGAGGTGAAGTATGATTACTCTTATGCCTGGTTGGATGTGTCGACAATGATATGCGAACCTGTTATATCGATTTTAGACGCGGACATTCCGTGTGGACGACGATTCTCTGGTGACATGAGTGGGAGTTATAATATTAGAACATATAACGTAATTTGCAGAATTCAGCCTCGGTCAAGTTCTTCATTTGAGGAACCCTGTAAATGGATGTTAGACGCTGAAAAATTTTGTTCCATCCGGATCAGTCAATTTTTGGTGAAAAACACCAAAGACGAACAAAGAAATTGCATCACATAGATATATCATTCAAAGCACATATTATTAGTTACATGTTTTGTCAGTGACCCAATACAAAAATATATGGTGTCAGTAAAGTTTTTTGTGCGAGGCGCCAGGTTACATGATTACGATGAAATATCTCTTCATAAATTGAATGCTATATCTAATTTAGAACTACACCTGTTGAAGCTCACCTTTATATAAACTTGTTGTAAACTTCAAAATGAAAACCGAAAAGCGATCGACGCGAGTACTTTGCGACAGGAGCTACTGTAAAGGGAGATAACCTGGTTACTCGTCACGAATTAGAAGCGACTGCGGTGGATGGAAAAATATCGGGCGACCATGTGATCGTGATCTCTCGTTTTCTTTGGACGAATTTGTCTGAAGCGGGATATAATTATACATACAGTCGGAGTAGGATATTCATTCAAGACCGAAAACCGATCTAGTCATACTACTGGGGAACCTGTCAAATAACCAGCAATAATTTGTATAGTGTTCACATGCCGTCTATCTTGTTGAGTACTTTATACATCCATGCGAACCTTGCCTTTTCCGCAAACGTAAATCTTGAGGCCAGGAAATGAACTATATCGTATTGATATTAAGATATATTTCTCATTTCACTGATATGGGGTCCACTTATTTTCCGATTCTAGTTCCTTTTAGACTGATAAGGGGAAATGGGACATTCGGACAATTGGAAGTATTATTTCACCGCCGGTGGGGAAGCGTTTGCAATTCCTGTTTTGGACCAAAAGAGGCTAAAGTCGCCTGTCGGACACTGGGACTACCAAGGTGAGATTACAAGAGGGCCAAGATTGAAGAAAAAACGGGAAACGAGATATAATATACTCGCCATATTTCACATCCAGTAAACAATCATCGAATTGTATTTTTCATATGGCAATGTTAAAGTATGAACTCAAGGAGAAGCGGTAAACAGTTTTCAGTGAGGTTAGTAATTGTCACCCAAACGTATTTGTTATCCGAATGCAAAAGTGGCATTCGATGTACAGAAGCCTCAGTATCAAACGAAGAATATAATGAGAATAGAAAATACTTATTGAAGACTATAGATGCGAAGACTATGCGAAAGAAGAGAAACTCAACTTATAAAACAACCTGAGAGGGAGGCGTGCAGCGAGGGGGTGGTGGGGGGGGAGGGGTGAGGGTTAGAGAACACGCTATCCAAATCTTTAGAATAATACACGACTTGAGAGAGTATTTTTCGAAAACGGATAATCCAAGACGAAATGGAAAATGCAATTGTCAACATGGAAATTGCAATATCCAAGACTGAATGGTATATATATAAAAACAAGGAACGAACGAAATGGAAACAATCAAAGAAATCCAATATTAAAGACAATAATTGGTGAGAACAGCGACAATTTTTTAAACAACGGAAAACTGGACAATGAGATGGAGAAATAATGGAGAACAACTTAGGTTAACCAAATTCGGGGCAAAATTATACCCATTGGAATAACCTGATGATGTTGTCACATAATTTGACATATATATTATCAATGAGATATCAAAGCAACACATATCTTAGAAGATCTTTTTTCGTCGAGTAAAAGAAGATTGAATTTTATGTTATTTGCAGAACAATCGGTTTGTTGTATACATTTTAATGTATGTACATGTTTTTAATGTGTTGTGTTGATTACTTCTAGATTGCTAGGTTATTGACTTGTTTTGGCTGGAATACTTAGAATTTTGTTTGAAATAGCTGAAATATTGCTGAAAGCGACGTTAAACTTTAATTCTCCCACTCTAAGCGATCCATGCATAAGCGGCCTGTTCCATCACAGTCGTCGTTGTACAATGGGCTGGTTTTCTCTTGCCTGCTTGATTATAGACCCGAATAATCTTTATGGACGACGCCTGGTTATTGACTTTCGGACCTGACGTTCGTTTTTATAGGGGTTAAGTGCCGTTTGGATATCATGTGTTTTACATCTCCATGGTTTTGAAATGAACAATCACTACCAAAGCGTGACAGGGATACATACTCTGGAAAACGACTCGGAAATTCATTTGGATAAAAACAATGATCAGTGATGCAAGATTGTATGTATGGAACATCATCATGTCTTGCTGACATCATTGAAAACTGTTGACCGATTCTCTCTTGTAGGAAACCATCTTGTGTCTTTAGTATGCCCCCCCCCCCCCTCTAACTAGAGGGGGGGCATATAGCGATCGCTTTGTCCGTCTGTCCGTCCGTCCGTCCGTCTGTTCGCCTGTCCGTCTGTCCGTCCGAATTTGTTGTCCGCGCAATATCTCGGTTAATATTTGATGGACAAACTTGAAACTTGCATGGAATGTGGCCAGTGCCTCATAGTTGTGCAGCGTAAAGTTTTTTCCGAGTTTCGGTATCATTTTCTAGAGTTATGGCCCTTTTTCTGAAATCTCTGTGAATGGGACTTGTCCAGGCTGAATCTTGGTTAATATTGTATGGACAATTATGAAATTTGCAGGATATGTGGTGAGTGCTCTGTAGTTGTGCAGCGTGAAGTTTCTCCGCGTTTCGCATATATTTTCAAGAGTTATGGCCCTTTTTTCTTCAAATTTTTGTGAATTGGGACTTGTCCGGGCTGGATCTCGGTTAATATTGTATGGACAATTATGAAATTTGCAGGATATGTCGTCAGTGCCCTGTAGTTGTGCAGCGTGAAGTTTCACCGCGTTTCGCATATATTTTCAAGAGTTATGGGCCTTTTTTCTTCAAATCTTTGTGAATTGGGACTTGTCCGGGCTGGATCTCGGTTAATATTGTATGGACAAGTATGAAATTTGCATGATATGTGGTCGATGCCCCATAGCTGTGCAGCGTGAAGTTTCTCTGCTTTCGGTTGTATTTTCAAGAGTTATGGTCGTTCGTTTATCAAACCGGAGTGAATGAGATATATTTATTTGTGCAGGGTGGATCTCAGTCCATAACCGATTTGGACTGAGAAAATGGCTATATATATGCAATTCTACATTCCAAAGCAGACCACATAGGTCCTCAAAAAGAGTGAATTGGTTGCAAAATTCAAAGTTCACTGATCGCTTCATAATTTCACCACAATATACTCCAAAGGAATGTAGATCTCATAACCAGGTCACAATTTCGGATTTGGTGAAAGCCCCGGCAACCATCTTGCATCAACACATTGTATTATCACTTGTTGGTCGATACTTGGAATATGTATTATGCGAGGCATGGCAAAACAAGTGACGTAAACAGAATTTTTATAATTATCCAAATTAGGCCTCCACCAACCAATACAGAACAGAACAATGGTGGGGCAGTGTCTGATTAAAGCGGAAGGGGGGCATACAATTGAGCAATCTCTGATTGCTTCCTTCCTGTGTTATTTTTATTTCACACACATTTGGAATTGGTGCTAGCTCATACGAAAAGGTCTTTCGATTATTCACGTGGAAATTCCCTCATGGAAGACGGCTGAATATTGAATGTCGGCTCTGACGCTTACTGTTATTAAAACCGACAGCTCTTGGGCGACATTACTGGAAGAGAATGACCTGGATGACGACAACCCTGGTGTCAGTAGAATCATTATGACTAACACCCGATGTACCGGAGATGAACTCTCCTTGATGGACTGTAACCGAACAATGTACCAATCAGACGGCTGTACTTCAGGTAGACGAGTCTATCTCCGCTGTGCCGAAGGTGAGTACCAATGTCGTCCACATCACCAAATCTCGTCAAGACAAAGGCATAGAAGTTCATTATTGGAAGGACCTGGTCCTCATGAGATGAGACTTGGAGTGCCAAAATGAAATATCACAGTGCCAAAAGAAATTGTTCAGTCAGATTATAGTATATTATAAAATATCGGAGTATTTTTCAGGTCCTGGGTCTTGGGGGTTTTTTTAATAACAGTATCTTGAAGTAGTGGATTTGTGCCAAATTGTCAGTTTCTCTCCGTAAACATATGAAGCCAGTCCAGAACCAAAATCGTTTTTGGGCAACACCCACCTATAACGATCAATACATCAAGTAAATTTGATCTTGTTTCTGGATAGGCTTCATAAGCTCGCGGAGAGAAGAGAGTTGTTTTCACCTCGAAATTATATCCTCTCAATAGGTAGTTGTTGCCCTAAAACGATCTTGGTTCTGGACTGGCTTCATATGTTTGCGGTGAGAAAGGTGATGAATTTGCACAAATACACTACTACAAGATGCTGTTATTCAAAGACCATAAATTGGTGAGGTATGTAAAAGGTGAGAAAAATTGACGATATCTGGCGACTAAAAAGCAACCATATGACTGTACAGAAAGACCTCCTTAGGCACCTCGCATTCAGACTAGAATGCGGAGGATTCTAAGACGTAGTTTTGTATCTCAATGACCGAGAATTATTCAGAGCTTACGACAAGGTAATATACTTCAAGCTAAATGAAAACCGTCTCTCTCGTGCATTTCATTTTGGTACTCCAAGCAGCCCCTGATTGGAGTCAAAACCTCACTAAAATGCGCCAAGTCCTTTAGAAATTGAACTAAAAAATTTGGTAAGCGGTAATAATACAGGTAAATCCTAGCCAAGTAAAGGCTCTCACAGAATGTGTTCTTATCTTCTATATTTACGGTTACATCACCATCATCATCATACCTACGTTGTTAAGGCTGTGCACATCGCCATGTGAGAACACAACCTGTAACCATCTCGGTCATCTATACGCGGTAAGGCTGACCCTGGGATCGTGTGTATCCATTCTCAGCCTACTTTCGGCAACTGCAATAGGGAATTTCCTGAAATCAACAACACGTGACTTCGTCAGCCAATCAGCTGAAGTCTACCGACGTAACCCCAACGCTGCCCTACTTTTTCAAAATTACAGATCTACATTGCCTCTTGGGTGATACAAAAGTTATTCATACCTATATATTTTGTAAGCCCAGGCAATACCTGTTTCCGAAGTGGTATGAGAACCTATAATTTATCAGATTTCTCCGGTCTGTTCTCCGCCGGATGAAGGCCGAACCGAATCCGGTAAAGTACCGGATATCGCTCCGCGATAATGGAGACACACGATTCGCAAGTCATCTTATGGATGGCGAAGTGTACGCAAATGGTGAGAAGAATGGGAGAATAGGCTTATGACGACAATCTAAACAGTTGTTAACTTCCCGTTTTAGGAAGTATGGACATAAAGGTCAAACTAGATAAGGCTGGTTTGGTTGAGATTCGCTACAATGGTCAGTGGGGTGGGATTTGTGAGAGTCGGGCGTTTGACGACAGTTTTACCGACCTCGACGCCAAAGTGGTCTGCCGCAGTTTGGGTTTACCGACGTGAGTATATCTGACTGCATGAACAAGTACAATTAATTGCAGTCATCTTCACTGATAAATTATAATATAATTATATTCCAACATTGTGAAACACCCTGCCAGAACAAGTACAATATAGCTGATTTTGTAACATTAACAATACATTACTTGTTTCCGTTATAATATATTGTTGATTTTTGTTCGCTGGTAGAAGAAAAACATTTTGTAAAAAAATATGCTGCATTTGACAAACCTATACCTTGAAAATTTAATGCAAAGCTTTTTAAGATGTGTATCTATCTTGCCAATAGAACACTTTAAGTGGAACCTACGTGGCAGTCAAATAGATGTCGTTCTTGGTCGGTTTTGCTATCTCAATGAATTTTTCTTTACGCAATTAAATTATTATTTTAGCAACTTTGCCAGGATGTTAGACATCAGGACGAACCACTTAAACAGAAGAATCTGGCTTTCGGAGTTTAATTGCAAAGGTGACGAAGATAATCTGTTTGAATGTTGTCACTCGGGAATCTTCGGCCATACTTGCTCACCTGGTAGAGATATCAGTGTCTCGTGCGCTGCACCGATCGCCGAAGGTAAGCTAATCAGATACGGTGGAATAGTTATGAGCTGAGGACGGGAGAAGTGTACATCTTAATCAATTTGAAGCCCCATCCCAATTTTGAATAGGTGAATAATAAGAAATTCAAGTCATTAAAACGAAAACTGATATAAATGGCTTTATTCCTCTTCTAAATGTGTGAAAACTAAGATAGAGAGATTATAGTAGAATGTAAAAGGAGAGTTCGAAGCCAGGGAACCCGGGAAAGCCGATGACGTCATAAAAAAAATAAAAAAATAAAATAAAATAAAAAATGTTATAGGTGGGTCACTAGATCGCCATAGGTAGGTCAGCATGGCGTCATAAGTAGGCCATCATGACGTCATAAGTAGGTCGCCATAAGTAGGTTAGCATATCGTCGTAAGTAGGTCGAGATGACCTGTGTAACTAGGTTAGTAGGTTAATATGACATCATAAGTAGATCAGTAGGTCACCATAAGTAGGTTAGCATATTATCATAAGTAGATCTTATGAGGGTTTAAATCTCACAGTTGATGTACGTATATTAATAAAATGTGTGGAATTCATTCATCGTCTTCGTATAGTTTATCGAACAAGTGTTCCTTCATTTTAGCGCTTTGTTGTGTCTGTGAGTGTGTGTGCGTGTGCGTGTGCGTGTGTGTGCGCGTGTGTGTGGTCATATAAGGTCGTCTGTACACCATTAGCCTCAGTCTGTGTCCAGCCTCTGACCGGGTACCACGATCCATCCTCTGACCGGGTACCATGTCGAATACATGTTTGTTTTGTGAGAAGACACTTTCTCGTCGCGATAGCATGCTCAGACATATTCGTCTAATGCATAGACAAGGGACACCACCAAGTCCCGCTACACGTCCACCAAATGGAGTAGAGCGTCCCTATACGATGATGGTCAGCGGCCCTACGGGATGTGGAAAGACGTCCTGAGCGCTAGCGCATGAGGAACTTGTGAAAGAAGAAGGGCAACAACAAATTCCACCTCGTCCATCCCCAATTCATAATCCATCAACTCAAATTCAACGCATACCAGTTTCTCTCTCTAACGTGATACCATCTCACGAGTCCGAGCAGAAGCAGATGATGCATAGGAGCGGGAATGAAATGGAACGACGAAAGCGAAAATACCCTTCAAATAACGAGAGTTGTGACTTTGACGAACTCATCTACCGATTTGCAAAAACGGGTCAAATATAACGTGTGGAAAGAGATGTTCGGTAATCCTATCGCAAGAGATGGTAGGGTTGACATTGACGAGAGAAAACAGCAATATACAAGCCAAGGTTATGACGATGCAAGATTATATTCCAACGATGATGAAGACTTTACGTCAAAGATACTACAATCTCCTCGTGAACATACAAAAGCTACAAACTGATAATATT
The DNA here is from genome assembly GCA_036873755.1 of Hanleya hanleyi. Taxonomy (NCBI): domain Eukaryota; kingdom Metazoa; phylum Mollusca; class Polyplacophora; order Lepidopleurida; family Hanleyidae; genus Hanleya; species Hanleya hanleyi. The sequence goes on from JAVTVY010011875.1 coordinate 17,105, forward strand.
CATAACGAAATTTTGAAAACAACGAGGCGTCTGCAAACGATATACGACATAGACTACGATGAAGCACTCAGACACCTGACTAAGATGCGGAAATGCTTATTCGATAAGTTGGTTGATTGAACATAATCGAAACATCCCAAGATCGGCCTTTCTTGGAACTCAACTACTTAGATAAAGGTCTGGACATTATTAATTTACCTGAATGATCCAGAGGTACGCAACACTGTACCAAACTATTTTAAGTTCACAGAACCTCCTTGCATTTCATATAAGTATACTAATCTATAGCCACCAAAATATTCAATTACTCTAATGCTGTCAAGGAGTTTGACTGGAACGTCGGGGGACTATAGTTGTGATTGTGAATCGTCGAACTTTATCTATACACCATGCAAACATGTTGTGGCTGGTGACCTTGATGTGATGAGTGACAACGACCTAAGATTACTCCTGATGAAGGGACCTAAATATAGAGAGCCGAGAAATATAAATCTGAAGGCCGACCAGAAGATAGTCCTGTCAACTTTGGAACAGTACGTTATTGATTGGTCTAAGCGAGAAAAAGTTGAACCTACAGTACTCTCTGATTGGCTGGACCTCACCAAGAGCAAGGTCGTTGAAACAATCCGCCATATTGACAGAAGTACCCTTCTCCAAGCAAAACAAGTACTAAGAAGCCCCAATTCGCAAGAAGTTCTAGCAAATTTCCAAAGTAAATTCGTCATAATCCCAGCAGACAAAGCTCCAAATAATATAATATTCGTATGTAAATATTACTATTACCAGGTGTTGGTTGAAGAATTGAGTGTATACATATCATCATCAAATACGTCTACTTACTCCCAAACTTCATTTACTCTGGAAGATTTATTTAGCAATCACAAAACGTTTCTCAGGGAAAGAGATATTTGTCTTCTAACCAAACATAACGATATATCAAAAGTATACTGGACTCCCAAAATGCATAAATCGCCATACAAAGCTAGATTCATAGCTGGTTCTAGAAGCTGCACCACCAAGCTTCTTTCAACTCTGTTGACGAGGGCCCTTCAGGAAATAAAAGCAGTTTGGGAAAGGTATTGCGCCACTATTTCTAAAACTCTGGCGTTGAATGTATGTGGATATTGAAAAACTCAAAATGTCTTACGGAAGAACTTGATGCTAAAGATCACATACCGTACAGACATGTATCCACATGGGATTTCTCGACTCTCTATAATACAATCCCTCATCAGGACCTTATTGACCGTCTAAGTCATATTAATGTCGGAAGCCATAAAGCATTCTTTAGCTCTACAACATACAAGAGATATCATTCATGAGATGTTTCTTTGTTTATAGAGTTGCTTGAATTTCTCATTAAAAATATCTATGTGAAATTTGGCAACACAATATATCAACAGCATATAGGTATTCCAATGGGTACTAATTGTGCACCCGTATTGGCTGACCTATATCTGTTCTCATATGAATATGACTATATGCAGGCGCTTTCAAAAACCGATCCATTCAAAGCCAGTTCCTTCTCATTCACCAAACGCTATATAGACGATCTGCTGGCTGTGGATAATCGCTATATAAATGACGCAGTGAAGGATATATATCCACCTTCTCTGGATTTGAAGGAAACTACAGGTAACCCTATAGGCCCGTCATATTTAGACCTATATCTCTATAAAAATGTAGCTGGCCTTCTCTCTCGTCGACTGTATGACAAAAGAGATGATTACAATTTCGACATCGTAAACTATCCCTTTCTGGACAGTAATATTCCAGTGGGACCTGCATATGGCGTATACATATCACGCCTTGTAGCATTTGCTAGATCCTGTGTTAAATATGATGATTTTAATGAACGTCACAAAACATTGTTGCAGAAAGTTATAAAACAGGGCTACACCACCAAGCGCCTGTACTCAAAGTTTCTCAAATTTGGCGATACATATCGCATGCTGACAGCAAAGTTGAGATTTTCACGGGGAAAAAAAAATCGTTGATCATTGCTGATACAGCACAGTTACAGGTGAATTGATTATAGGTAGTACGTCAGCAATGACGTGTAGATTATGCTCGGGGGTATAAAAATTGCTCGCTATGATGGATTTTCGAAAGAACAGTATACATTATATCGTACATATCAGACAGGTGTAATATAAAGGCAGGCTACATTTTACAAACGTTCTTCGACGATATATTCATTTATAAGCAGATGTAAACCGATTGTGTATTAGTACTCTTGAATTATCGATGAACTAATCAATGAGTTATAGGTAAATATCTAATATTAGAATAGCCTCTATAGAAGGAACTTTAAGAATGACGAGCTTTCTCTAGTATTGATCCATACCGGTCAATGCCCGACTTCGGAATAAACGCAAACTATATGGTTCGCATATTGATAACATCGTTTCTAAAATAAGATATTTTCTTCGTTAGATAGGCACTCGTGAACACCGCGAACCTGACCAATGAAACGTGTCCAAAAGGTACAGCTTATGACGTCACATCGATCTATTCGTCGTAAGCTCCAAAAAAAATGTCAGGTCGACCTATAATAGTTGCAAAGGTCATGTCGACCTACTTATGACGTCACTTCGACCTGCTAACCTAGTTACAAAGGTCGTCTCGACCTACTTATGGCGTCATATTAACCTACTACCCTAATTATATAAGGTTATCTCGACTTAAGACGATATGCTAACCTAGTTATGGCGACCTACTGGCCTACTTATGACGTCATGGCGATCTACTTATGACGTCATGCTGACCTACTTATGGCGACCTAGTGATCATAAGAAAAATGTAAAAACATATATATCATTTTTTTTAATATTTTCTTTTCTTTCTTTTTGATTTTTTTTATTATGACGTCATTGGCTTCCCCGGCTTTCCTGGCTTCGAACTCTCCTTTTGCATTGTACTGATTATTGGCAAATATATTACGTAAACGTTGCACATTCAGTTCATGGAAAATCACAAATCATATATAAATAATATAAAACTAATTCAACATTAACAACAACATACAGCAACACAGAGGGAATATGTGCCCCTGTATGTATATGGAATGTCTTTGTATTTGCAGCAGAATCCGTTGGTCACAGACAGCGCTTTCTGATAGCCAGTATGAGTATTGTTGCTGTTTTGGTTACGATCGCCATTGCTGGTATAATTTACTACTGTTTCTGCAGGAGGAAACGACTTACTCAAGGTACAAATGGTCCATTACTTCTCTATCATAGTACTTATAGCCTGAACTCCATCACCGAATCTTGCTTACATTTTATTTTTGGTTAATATCATCACAGTATTTGTTACTCCTCAAGCCGGTGTGGCGTCAGTATTTTAGCTAGGTCGGTCACACATGGACATGCGTAATCAAAGCGCGTGGCCGAGAAACAGAAACACAATAAGACGAGAGAGAGAGAGCCTCGAGATGTCGTTTTGAAAACAAAGAGGTCAAAATTTGAGTCTGTATGACCATATTTTGCCATATTAAGACGCTCCATATTTGAAAAATCGAGTTCAGTCAATTGAATTGTTTCAGTAACACATTTGAGTGTTGTTCCACCTGACCACGGCTTTGGATATAAATGGTACCGTAAAGTTTGCGGCAACTCCGACATTGACTTTCATTTGGATCCTTTTACTGCCACTGCTATGTTCATATGCAAAACTATATTGGGCACCCGTGGGGGTTTTCGGGTGTGAAAAGGAATATAACCCCATCCGTGAGGCCCCGGGTGTAACAAGGAATAGGACCCAAACGTCGTGATATGACTGAAATATAGTTGAAAGCGACGTTAAATCATATTCACTCACTCACTCTTACAGTTTTCAGACTAGATTCAATTGAATATCTATTGAATATATCTGTATCACAGTATATTTATTACTTTCAGATAATTATTGGTAGCTCCATTCATTGCATAGTGTCTTCAAATCGGTCTTATAAACCTTATAATACACAACATTTCGTGGCTGATGATTACAGTTGATTTAACAATATGCCTTCTCATTTACAGACAGAAACCGTGGGGACAATAACTTTGTTCAGTACGACTGTAACCAGGAAACCTTACATGTGGTAATTAACATACTTTGAATGTTTCGGTGAAACAGCAGGAAATCAGGAAATTTTGAGTTAAATGACATGGGTCCCGATGAATGTGCATGCTCCTCTACGGGCATATGTGTATTGACCCCAATGTACCACTGATACTCGTGTTTAATCAACCAGTTCTAGAGTTTTTACTGAATATTCCTGAAACTTCGTAAGCTTCCTAAATATGATTCGAAGATGGGCATCTCCTACTCACGAAATAAAGTATCAATTTCTGTCAGCTTGAAATGTACTAGGAATACCTACGTCTACGTATATATACTTTGAGTATCAAATCCTGGGACCTTATACCGTCCAGATATTCCGTCCCAGGATTTGATCCTCAGAGTAACGTATATACCAAATAATAAAATGTATGGCATGTATCTCCGCAAAAAAAATATAATTATTATGAGGAAATAAACACCGATATAGAATTATCGACACAGAACTGGTCATCACATATATCCTTTTCAGAAAGTGTATCCTTTGGCGATTTAGTTTTAAAGTGAACCTTCGGTAAATCAAAATGAATTTTTATATGCACTTTACAGCAGATGCAGAGAGTCCCAATAAGGGACGGAGTCGGGCAGAACGGAACTTCGGATGAACCACCAAAATATGATGACCTTTTCCCTCCGACTGGAGCCAGATGATCGTGTTTCACCTTCTGGTGGATAGTGAGAAACGCGAAATACCAGAGTTGTACATTATCACTGCTGTTGATACTTCAAAGGAACGACCCAAAGTGCATTGGGTATCAATACAACTCGACACTATATCACTCCAACAACAACAAGAACAACGCAGTGAATGTGATGAAGAGTTAGACTATACACCTGATTTAATTGTCTGGTTTTATTGTATTCCATTCAATCTATGTACTATGCGTGGTACTAATTCATGAATCCTGTTGATAAAGGACTCAGGCACGATATTCGGAGATATGTGTCGCCCGAAACGGCCGTTATCTGTGCCAAACTATGGATCCGGATGTTCTGTACTATTTATGGATCCGGTTATACTCAAGCATAGATCAGATTGTGCTATTGATTATATGCGTAACGAATCTCATATTTTGTCTCTTGTGTCTATGGATCTGAACTATTGACCTGGTGACGATAAACTGTGGTATAGTGGTTGTGCAATAAACTATGGGTGTTAACAATGGATTCGGCGGTGCTCAACTATTAGGTCGACTTCGATCATGTGAACTATGGATCTGGTTGTGCTACAAACTATCGACCATGTTATGCCACAAACTATGGATCTGTCTGTGCAAAAACTGGCGACCATGTTATGCCACAAACTATGGATCTGGCTGTGGTAAACAAGGATTCGGCGGTATTCAACTAATAATCAGCTGTGTTTATAGTATGAAAAAGCATAACTTTTACTTTGTTAAACTATGGATAAGACTGTGCTGAACTATGCTTTAAGTTCTGCTTATCCATTGATCTACTTGTGTTAGCCTTGAATCAAGTAACCTTTATCTGTGCTGAAACGTGGATCGTGCTATATTATAAACTACAGACCCGAATGTACTAAACTATGGATCCGGCTGTGTTGAACTATTGATAATGTGATAATCTGATCATGCTGGTCTGATTGTGCTAGGCTCTGAATCGGGTTTTACTATAATCTAATGGATATAGCTATGCCAAGTTAAGGACCATGTTTTGCTTAACTAATGGTGTGATTGTGCTAGCCTCTAATCTGGTTAGTAACCATGGATCGGGTTGTACCATAAACTGTCAACAGAATTATCTGATTATGACGGGGTGAGAACTGGATCCGATAGTGATTATCTACCTGAATATGGCAAGGATCAACCTGGGATACAGCGAAGATTAACTATTCAGTAACTATCAACCATGGAGGACGGTAGTATAAACTATGGACGAGGCAAGTTGAGATAAAATATAAGCCCGGTGATGAATACATTGAATTGTGATCAGGACTGGAAGAGTCACGTACCGATCATCGATTCCTGAAACGATGATGATGATTGCCGTATACATCAGTCGCAATAATCGGGGGTAAACTGTACGGTACAAGGTGATGTCCAGCTCTTGTATGTCATAAACTTTTCTGTACATGATTCTTGAATGTCCAAATTCAAATTTTCGGATTGTAGCAACAAATAAACACTCTATCACAGGGAATGGATTTACCCCCGTGCAGCTGATGGCCAAGAGGACCAAGTATTGTAACCCATGGAACACCGATTCCCTCTATCTGATTGAATTACAATACTTACATTGATGAATGGTCATATCGTGATACGATATTTCAATGAGATAGACGACACTAGTGTTCCATGGGCTGCAAGATTTGCTCGCCTTTGCTATCAGCTGGAGAACCCCCTTGTCCGAGCTCGATAATTTGACAAAACACTGATTTGCTGTTTCGTGTTTTTAGATTTTTTTATGGTGATAAACGTATCATTGCGGATAGAGAACTTTGAAAACTGTTAAAACTTACTCCTACGAAGTAGGCTACCATTTGCAAATTGTCCGGTAATGAGTGAGTGAGTGAGTCAGTCCATCCGAATCCTTTCGTCGGCGAAATAAGGAGAACCATTGACATTAGAAGCTTGATTTTTGGCATGAACGTGCATTAGGGCATTGTTATCAGCAAGTTCTGAGCTGAGTTGATGGCTCAGCGAGTGCGCTGTCATGCCCATCGGGAACCCTTGGCTGTATGTATCACTGTGACTTTTGAAGGTTTCCTGATACGGCATATCACGTTGGACACACCGGTTCTCGTAAAATCACCGAAGTTAAGCGACTTTGAACCCGGTCAAGACTTGGATGGGTGACCTCGTGCTTCACTGCTGAGCTGATAAGTGTCCAGGGTAATAGGAACTGAGGGCGATAATAGTTGCTACGCTAATGACTCACCAGCGGTGACATCTGGGAAAGTTAATAGTACCCACTGTCAATTAGACACTGCTATATAAATTCTCTCACGGTAGCACATAAGGCCCCCAAGTCATCTCTCGAGTACACTCTTAAATCATATCAAACCCTACTTCGTAGGTCCTGTGACATTAGTCACACTGCCATGTGTGATATCTTTCAGCGTTACAATTGTTTTATAGAATTTATAATTCCATTTTTTTAATCTTTACGTAATTCTCATGAAAGTATATTTTTTTAACCCTTACTCTTTTATACAACAGCTGAAAAGTACATTATATGAAGAATTATTTATATAAATATTTCGTTTCATTGTTTAGGAACGTTTGCTGTATATATTGTATGTCTGTACATGATAGCAAGCTGTGACTGGGTGTAGCACTTCAGTAACTCAACAGTAACACAACTTCTGACAACTATGCAGTTACTACACGGAACTAGCCCCTTATAGTTGATACATTCAATTTGCCCTCAGTTTCCAATCAGTAACAGAAGAGTACCTGGCATGTTGTAACTATAATATTCAACCATGTTCAAAGCGATTCCTTTTTGTTATTTTTGAGCAGCATTCAGTTTCTGCTCAGTTCTCTACATTTGAGTGTCCGCTCAGTTACTGAACTTTTTGACCGTTTTTAGTTCCGCTCATGAACTGAACTGTTGAAGTTGTGAGTAAAAGTTTGTCTATGTATGCATTCTTTCAGATTTTCATTGCTTCGCTGACAATGAAGTATATAAAGACCTGTAATATAAAGTTCTCATTTGGAAGTTGCTCCCTATCGAGTATAATGTAATCGCTCTGCCTTCTGTTTGTAGTGCGGTAGTGGCATCTTCATTTTATCAAGCCAATTTCTACGTTCCAACTTCGAACTTCCCTTGATTTATACGGCCCCCTCAACGTTCAAAGAACATATAGACACGAGACGTCACTGACCTCGAAACCATTTGAATTTCAAAATGTGTTATTGAAGAGCGTTATTGATTGGCTGACCTATATATTGGGCCAACACTACCCAATATTAGGAGGAATGACGCCGCTACTTGAGAATGATGTCACTCTACACACAATCGCCGTGTAGGTTCTGATTGGTTCGTCTCTCGTTCGTAGGTGAAATTTAAACCTCGGATTTTGAACACTGAAAGTGGTCAGATAAATCAAGGCAGATTCGAAGTGGGAACGTAGAAATTGGCTTGATAAAATGAAGATGGGTATTGGTGAGAAGCCAAAGCCGGATTGGCCTACTTACAGAGTTATCTCCCGATGTTTTATCTAATTATAACACTGTGAGTAGGTCAATACGACTTTGTTTATGTTTGTTTTCTCTTCGCCTTAACCTGCAGTAATGTGTCGTAACTTCCGGGTGTCGGTGTTAATTGGCCTTTTCTGGCGTCACTTCTGATGACTTTGTCAACGCCAGCAACCATTCCTCTAATACTCCCCAGTCACTTCCATGTTCATTGACCTATGCATATCATTACATGTCAGGAAAGTTCTATGACGTCATCAGTTCGTGGGAAGACCAGTCTCAACATGTTTTGGTGAACGCGATATGTCCTCCAAGTGTGTGTAGGCAGCATCTGATGCCCGACACTTATGAGACACGATTAGCAAAACACACAGAAACAGGTTATATCAATGTTCCACAGGGGAATACAGTACTGATCTTGAATAGAACTAAAACTTTGCTAAATGAGGGAATATATAAATGAGGAGTAGTTTTAAAAAGGCCGTGCATGATTAATGACCAGATTAGGAACATATATTTTGGTAGACGGATGAGAGAGGGAAAGTCCAGAACTAGCTGTCAGGGTTAATCAATGTTTTAGAGGACAACTACGGTGATCTACGACTGATCACTGTAAAGTTTTTCATTCGGCAACGTAGAGGGCATATAATTGCACTGGCCATGTGGCTTATGTGTATGGGCTTACTGATCAGTCAATGAAAGCTGGCTATTTTAGGCTGAGGAAATACACAGGCTTAACCTAACACCTTCCTTCTTAAGAGGAGACGCAGTATCCGAAAAGCAAATCAAATAGACAATGGCATGACCGTTGCAGTGTCACATTATCCTCAACAATTATGGCATAACTCACTGTCCTACATTGCGAGTCCTAACATGTACTTTGAGAAATGTCCAAGAGCAACCGTCATCTTGCTCAAGGTAATCCAATGAATATACACACAGTAATCCAAAATGCATAGCATGATACCTGAACACTCGGTATGACACTTATACGAACGAGTCATGTTTTTCTGCGAAACCATACTCTTTTATTTGCATCAACTCTATCCAACGAAACTCTGCTCCAGACGAGACAAACGGTCTGCATCACCATTCAGACCACCCTTGCGGTATTCCATGGTGTAGTCGTATTTTTGTAGCACGAGGGACCATCTCAGAAAACTTTTTTTGTCTTCATACGCTGAAGCCTTGACAACGGATTGCGGTCTGTCTGGATCCTAAAAGACACACCGATGAGGTAATAATAAAACGATTCTACTCCCCAAACTATCGCAAAATTCTCTTTATCTCTCGTGACGTAGTTGCGCTCACTGGGAAGTAGTTTGCGACTCAAGAATCCTACAGGATGGTCGTGTCCAATCATGACCTGACTGAGGACTGCTTCAATGGCGAAGTCGCTTGCGTCAGTCTTCAAGATGAACTTCTTGGTGAGGTCTGGATTTATGAAGAACGGTGAAGACATGAGAGTAGATTTGAGGGCGTTGAAGCTGCTGACAGGTTTCTCTGTGCATTTCATATTATTTGGTGACCCCTTTTCCATCATCGCATTCAGAGGTACGCCCAACTCTGCATATTTCCTTGCGAACTTCCTCTAGTACCCCGTCATCCCTAGGAAGGTACGAATCTCCGTTCTTGATGCTTTAGTCTTGGTTGGGTCGGCTTTTATACTTCCACTTCCCCATATGGCCTAGGCAAGGAATCTGACTAGATCAAGTCACACTTCGATGGTCACACTTCGAAGCTTCTCCAACAGAGATCGCAGATGTATATGTTCTCTCCCTGTGTCACTATGGACCATGACATCGTCGAAGGAGGCAATCACGTTTCTGAGACGTGCCAGGATGATGTTCATGAGTCGGATGAACGTTGCTGGAGCCGTTTTCATCCCAAATGGCATAAAATTGAATTCGTATAATCCATATTGGGCCATGAATGCTGATTTCTCACGCGTGTCCTTCGACCCTATATATGTCAGTATGGTATCTGGAATCCCTACCCGATTGAACAGTTCAATAAGGGTGTTTGCCACATTCTCAGTCTCGATGCTGCATAGTGGGAATGCTTCTGGGTAGTTAGTAGCATCATCCACGATAGCGGGAATTGTTTTCTCACGATTTCCTTGAAAGAGAACCAGCAATGTCCATCGCCATCCTCCGAAACGGTTCATATACGTGTGGCACTGTCACCATGGGAGCTGTTTCTCCTGGTTCACGTTGGCTGTTTTCTGACAGACCTTACACCTGGCACAATACTGTTCGACTCTCGCAAAATTCCTGTCCAGACGAACGATGACATCACGCGATCCTTGGTGATCAGTAAGTGGTCGATCATGTGCTTGACACAGAATTTGTTCACGAAGTTTTTAGGGACGACGACTTGGACACCAGATTTCTAACCGTCCATGGACTGCCATTTTCTGTGTATTATTTCTTGCTTCCAGAAGTAAGCATTCGGTTTTACTGCTGCTGCTTCTGCTGATGGGTAGGCTCTAGCTCTCATACCTGCCAGCGTTTCGTCACCCTATTGTAGTTGAGTGCAGTGGCATTCACATTTTCCAGCTCGATAACATTAGTGTCTGACAAGGCTGCATTCTGTGATGTCACGTTAACTGATGTACCCTCCTATAATGTTGCATCACGCTGCTTCAGTGCGTTCATCTGAGCAGTCTGGCTACGGCTTACTGCATTTACAGGTACAGGCTTCCGATTCATGATATGTAAGCCAAGTAGTGCATCGGCAGCTAAATTTGGCACAATGCCCACCTGTGAATAACCTCAGTGATACGGCGTCTAAAGTTTCACGACTGTCAGTTTGGCCTTGAATGGTTGACCAAGTCCTGTCAATAAAGTTGTTGCTTGACCGTCCAAAACACAGTTTGGATCGACAAAACCTTCTCGGATCAGAGTAATTGTGCTCCCCTTGTCTTTCACAAAAGACATACCTCCCTCATTTACTGCAACTGATGGGTTGATTAATTCTGGAATAAGTCGTGCGTACCAGATTACTGGCTTGGTTTTGTTTGAACTTCCAGGGGTAATTCTGTCCTGATGGGAAGACATTGGCCTTGTAGCCAGGTAAACGGCACTCGTAACAGTGAATATTACTCTGGCTTCTCTCCCCTGATGGATATGATTTGTTGTGGTTATCTTTGTTGCCATTGCCATTGCATTTGGCTCTATATGATTGATTGAGTGAGTGAGTGAGTGAGTGAGTGAGTGAGTGAATAGAATTTAACGTCGCTTTCAACAATATTTCAGCTATATCGCAACGAACCAACTAAGCACCACCCAGCCAGGTTGCATTCCTGCTACTTCAAAAAAGAAATCATTGAAGCAGCATGGAACCAGACACCCTCCGTCCACCCAATAAAACACTGAGGAGAGCACACAAGACACAGACAGGACGTTTACATGGTGCAATAAAGACAAGTGACATTACAGTGCTAGACATCACATTATCAAGTTATTAAGTTCCTGTTGCTTCTCAGAATAAAATGCATTGAAGCAACAGCAACCCGTGTCCACCCAACCACCCGCGACTCTATATGAAGCACCAGTATCTGTCTGTACGATATAATATTCTGCGGCCTCGGCAACGGAAGTTTAACCCCTATTTCTGCGTATCCACTGTGATTGTTGCAGTGGAAGCATTTTAAGGAAGTACTCTCCCTTAAAACTTTCGACTGGGTATTTGTCCTCACCAAATTGGTCTATGGACTGAGAAATGCGGACCCTTAAGCCTCTATATGTCTCCTTGTCTTGCCGTATTATGGTAGCCTGGTAATCAAAGTAATCAGTCGGTCGACGGCCAAACCTATCCACCAAGGCCTTGAGCATCTCATCAAAACTGCTACAGCATCTTTTATGAGTGATGCTCGTAGTTGAGGCAATTTGGTGTTATCGCTCCAACCCATTTACAACGCGATCGCAGAAAATTCGGCTAAATATGTGATAACGCCTTCCGTTCCATCAAACGGTTGCATCTTGATTCTGATGTGCGAATTTCTACCTCTCACACTAGCGCCAGATTCAGAGTTAAATGTACCTGGTGAACTATTACTACTAGTTTTGGTTGAAAGAAGTTGTAATTCCAGCTTTCTAAGTCTGATTTCATATCAGTGTTCAGTTTCTTGTTCTTGCATTCGAATGTCTCTACGTTGCTCGATTTCTAATCGTTTGAGTTAATACTCACGCTTCTCCAATAATCAAAGAAGAGTTTGAAAACTACAGCACAAACAGTCTCGAATGTACAAAGTTAATATGTGTTCGTGAATTTAGTTAAGTGATTGTACTCAACACACAGTAGAAGTCCAAGACTAACTTGAGATGACCCAAAACACAGTTTATCATCAAACGTACAGTTAGGATAATTCAACACACAGTTTGAATGTTCCGGATTCACAGTCAAGTACTTGGATTAACATAAAGTTAATATCCACTTCAAAACTGAATTTCAACACACGGGTAAGATAAAGTACTTGGATTAACACACAGTTATTGTCCAGTTCAAAACAGAATCTTAACACACAGTTGCGATATCAAAATTGAAATGGTCCAAGACTGTTCAACACACAGTTGTTAAACTTCAACACACAGTTGCAAAACTTCAACATACAGTTGAAATACTTCAACACACATTTGCAATGTCAAGGTCCAATTGTTAAACTAGGAGATGGTGAATGATCCTAGTGAAACTCCCGGATAAAAGGCCCCCAGTTTTAACGAGACGCGATTACCAAAAACACACAGTTACACGCCGTAATAATAACCCTATAATAATAATGATCAAACCACACATGAACGGGTTATATCAATGTTCCACACAGGAACTCTATCTATTACTCCACACAGGAGATAACTTAGAAAGGAACAACTTAACATCTTGAATAGAACTCAACTTAACTAAATGAGTGGATAGGAGGAGTATTTTAGAAAGGCATGTAGGATTATTTACCAGATTGGAGACACATATATTTTGGTAGACGGAGGAGAGAGGGGAAGTCAGGAACTGGCTGCCAGAGTTTATCAATGTTTTAGACGACAACTACGGTGACCTACGACTGTCCACTGATAACGTCTTTCATTCCGCAACGTAGGGGGTACATAATTGCAATGGTCATGTCGCTTATGTGTACGGGCTTCCTGAACAGTCAATGAAAGCTGAACATTTAAGGCTAAGGCTTAAACTAACAACACTATGGCGCCTCGTTTGAAAGTGGCGGGCTGAAGTCTATATCGCCCATGCTAAATGCTGGATTGGTGCCACCTGAGATAGGACTTATAACATTGCTGTCTCAAAAGTGAGGAGGCTGAAGCCCACAAAGCCCCCTTTACTCCGCGGTCCCTGACTATCTTCATCACTATATCCAGCATAATGACAAGTGGGCAACCCCCATAGGATGGAATCTCCAGGAAAATACGGAGAGTATGGTTGGCTATCCCTGCCAGAATTCGTCATTTAGAGGCTGCCTCTAAATAATATATACCATGGTATAAAATGCCAAGCCTGCCATAATTCGTATTTAGAGGCTGCCTCTAATTATTTTGTACCATGGTATAAAATGCCGAGCCTGCCATAATCCCTATTTAGAGGATGCCTGTAAATCGCCAAGCCTGCCACAATTCGTATTTAGAGGCTGCCTCTAATTATTTTGTACCATGGTATAAAATCGCCAAGCCTGCCATAATTCCTATTTAGAGGATGCCTCTAATTCATTTTAGCCGTAAGTCGTAAATTTTCGCCTTCTTATTATTTCCACCAATGATATGCGCTTTCACAAATTTGGTGCCATATCTCTACGCTTGTTACAAGTTTACTCATTGGTCAAATTTAATATTCTTGGTATGACATCGAGTTGTTTATGACTTACGGCTAAAATGAATTAGAGGCATCCTCTAAATAGGAATTATGGCAGGCTTGGCGATTTTATACCATGGTACAAAATAATTAGAGGCAGCCTCTAAATACGAATTATGGCAGGCTCGGCATTTTATACCATGGTATATATTATTTACAGGCAGCCTCTAAATACGAATTGTGGCAGGCTTGGCGATTTAGAGGCATCCTCTAAATAGTCCAGGAGCCAATTCCCATAGGACCCCTAAAAATGGAATTGGTTCAACACTCACTACATCTAAGGTTTGACTTGACAGGTTGGTAGAATAGACCTTATAGAACAACCCCAGGTAGTATGTACGATCAAATTGTGGTATCAGTTTTTTCCTACAAGCCATTTTGTAGGCCAACTGGTGCGGCTGGACGACACTTGAAAATTTGGGGTAGGGGTAACACAATTGCTTATAACTTTGCCACTAATCAAACGATTTTGATGCTTTTGTTACTATTACATTCGCCTTAGAATGAAGTTGAACAGCACATAACAATAACATAGCTGTGACCTGGTATGCTCACTACAGGTCAAAAGGTCAAAGGATATATGGCAGGAAATTTGACATACTTTAGGCAAGGATATATTGCGTATGACTTTCAAGTTGAGCACGTACTATAACATGAGCTTGGTAATTTGCTTAGTTATCAATGAAAATAAAGGATGTTCAGTAAATAATAAATCTTCATGGTGAGCAATTAACCCATGGCAGTGAATGGAATATTAAACGTTACTAACAGCTGTCAGTCAGAACATAAAATGTCAAAGATCTCAGCCAGTATATTTGTATTACGCTCAGCAATCTTATCCTCAAAAAATGCAATTATACACCAACAAAAGTCACTGTCATCAGCAAAGTTAAAGAGATCGTCTGATATAGCACTTATGCCATGTACAGTGGTTGTTCTCATGATTAGTCATCACTGTCAGAATCATCGAATTCATTGTCCAAATTACGCATCCTGGTGCCTGGGTTTTGGCACTCCTCAGTTGCCATGCAAGCACATGCCTGCAAACGCATGCACATGGAACAATCTCTTCTTCGACAGAGGGATTTCTTACAGCGACATAATGTTAGCTCGATCAGTCCATGAGGTTCTTGGTCCATCTTCATGAGAACGGGTTGCAGAATACCATCCGAGACGCTCCAGCCATGGTCCAGATGATGGCTTGAAAGTTACCCGATTTATATGCTGGAAGAGGCTGTCAGAGGTTGGAGGTAGCCCCTGTCCCTTCTGGCAGAAGCATGCGTCACATGCTGAGACAGTATCTTCGCTGAGTGTTGCATCTTTGCCCAACTGTGACATGCCGTTCTGATGCATCTCACTCCCACATACTGTATTGAAAGCTTTCTTCTTACCAATTCCAAGCACTGAACTGTTGAGGTCGCACCCAGTCAATGCATGGCATGCGGGTAGAGCATCACATAGTTGTGGACCCAATTCAGCAAACACCTTGTGTATGGGGATGTACCGTAGTTTAGTACAGCTACGTCCGTGTCAGAAGAGTGAATCACAAGTCTTTTGTGATCATGTGCTGCATGTTTTGCATGCAACAGTATTCTCGTGTCTGCTTCCTAGTGGTCTGATATCAGTGGTACTAAATCCTCACACTGTCCTTTGATCAGTAGGACCGCCCTCTTGCCATCCCTGAAGTCACCACCAAGAACAATTTGTTGACCCATTTGCAGATCCTTTTGAGCCATCTGACACCAACTCTCTGCCATAAAAACACAGAGATTCATCTTGTTTTTTCGATTGGCGATTTATTTCAGTCACTGCTTAGGAACTGGTGTCGCGGGACCATTGATTTTTATCTCCAAGGCAGTGCATGTTCCCCGTTGCTCATCAGCCTTGATTGACTTGGGCATGTACGGGTGAAAGATCACATCAATCCGCATGCATCCATTCTGACCTAATGGCGCCGTGATAAGATCATAATTTTTGGCTGCCAGCTCACCAAAGGTTGACACACCACCAGCCTTCAGCATCAGCTCCGAAGCCATGACATCAATCACATGTGCCGTTGGCATGCCTTATTTTGCTGTCTGGTGATATCTGCAAGGTCCAGAGATATAAACTTGAAAGAGGTCCTCAGCTACGAACTCTCTATAGTGCCCTACTACCTTGCGCATACAGATGGTAGTATCAGGAATGCGGCAAAACATCTCTTCTCTCAGAGATCTAGAAGAAGTTGGAGGTGCAGGGGAGACTTCCACCCCGGACCCAAGGCATGTCAACAGCACTTGTGATTAATGTTATGGATTCGGTGCAGATGCTGAATGCTGGTCGGGTGTCAATCTTTGGTGAGCTGGCAGCCAAACATTATGACCATATCACAGCGTCATTGGGTCGGAATGGAGGTTGATATGATTTTTGACCAGTACATGCCCAAATCAATCAACGCTGAAGAGCGAGCGAAACGGGGAGCATCCACTGCCTGAGAGATAAAAATCAATGGTCCCGTGACGCCAATTCATAAGTAGTGGCTGAAATACATCGCCAATCCAAACAACAAGACGAATGTCTGTGCTTTGATGGCAGAGAGTTGGTGTCAGTTGGTTCAAAAGGATGTGCAAATGGGTCAACAAATTGTTCTTGGCGGTGGCTTCAGGGATGGCAAGATGGTGGTCCTACTGATCAAAGGACAGTGTGAGGATTTAGTACCACTGATATCAGACCACTAGGAAGCAGACACGAGAATACTGTTGCATGCAAAACATGCAGCACATGATCACAAAAGACTGTGATTCACTCCTGTCACGGACGTAGCTGTACTGTGTACTGCACACTTCATCAGTCTTAGCTGTCACGAACTGTGGTTCCGCACTGGGGTTAAGGATAAACTACGGTACATCCCCATACACAAGGTGGCTGCTGAATTGGGTCCACAACTATGTGATGCTCTACCCGCATTCCATGCATTGACTGCGTGCGACTCCAACAGTTCAATGCTTTGCATTGGTAAGAAGAAAGCCCTCAATACAATATGTGGGAGTGAGAACGGCGTGTCACAGTTGGGCAAAGATGCAACACTCAGCGAAGATACTGTCTCAGCATGTGAAGCCTTCGTGTGCAGGTTGTACAAAGGAACGAGAAGGCAGGCAGTAAAGCAGACCACGTCAGGCTCTGGTTACTCTGCCAGAAGAGACAGAGGAACGTGGGGCTACCTCAAACCTCTGACAGCCTCTTCCAGCATATGAAGCGGGCTAACTTTCAAGCCATCATCTGGAGGAAGGCATTGAATGCCAGGCAAGATCTGCCTACACCGGAAGACCATGGCTGGAGCGTCTCGGATGGTATTCTGCAACCCGTTCTCATGAAGAAGGACCAAGCACCCCATGGACTGATCGAGCTAACATTATGTCGCTGTACGAAGTCGCCCTGCCGACGAAGAGATTGTTCCTGCAGGACAAATGAGCTCGCATGCACAGAAGCAAGTGCTTGCATGGCAACTGAAGAGTGCCAAAACCAGGCACAAGGATGCGTAATTTGGACAATGAATTCGATAATTCTGACAGTGATGACGAATCATGAAGACAACCACTGTACATGGCATAAGTGCTATATCATACGACCTCTTTAACCGTGCTTGGTTGATGACAGTGAATTTTGTTGAAGTATAATTACATTTTTGAGGGTAAAATTGCTGAGCATAATATAGATATATACTGGCTGAGATGTTTGACATTTTAAGTTCTGACTGACAGCTGTTAGTAACGTTTAATATTCCATTCACTGCCATGGGTTAATTGCTCACCATGAAGATTTATTATTTACTGAACATCCTTTATTTTCTTTGATAACTAAGCAACTTACCAAGCTCATGTTATAGTAAGTGCTCAACTAGAAAGTCCCACGCAATATATCCTTACCTAAAGTGCGTAAACTTTCCTGTCATATATCGTTTGACCTTTTGACCTGTAGTGACCTCATACCAGGTCACAGGTATATTATTGTGGTATTCAACTACATTCTAAGACGAATGTAATGGTAACAAAAGCATTAAAATCGTTTGATTAGTGGCAAAGTTATAAGCAATTATGTTACCCCTACCCCCAACTTTTTATGTGTCGTCCAGCCGCACCAGTTGGCCTACAAAATGGCTTGCAGAACAAAACTGATACCACAATTTGATCGTACATACTACCTGGTGTTGTTCTATAAGGTCTATTCTAACACTTTGTCTAGTCAAACCTTAGATGTAGTGGGTGTTGAACGAAAAAATAATTTCAGGTCCATGCTCCCGGACTAAAATAGGAATTATGGCAGGCTCGGCATTTTATACCATGGTACAAAATAATTAGAGGCAGCCTCTAAATACGAAATATGGCAGGCTTGGCATTTTATACCATGGTATATATTATTTAGAGGCAGCCTCTAAATGACGAATTCTGGCAGGGATGGCCAACCATAGGAGTGTTCATGAAAGTGAACTTTTTTCTTGTGGAGTAAAGTATAGAGTGTGGGTATTTGATCTATTTGGCCGATGCTGCGGAGTACGATGGGACGGTCTCGCTCAGGGCCGTTGGTTGACTCTCCCCAGTAATGGCATGGTGCGCATGCGCCTTCATCAGGAAGGCCTGGAGTGGACGTTTTGGGCGATAGGTGGGGAGAGAATGAGGGGGCTTGACAGATGGAAATATTATGTGATACTTTTGTAGTTATGGGAATTAAGAGAAGGTATATTGTTTAATAAGAATGTGGGGATTAAACAGTGTCTATGTGACACTGTAGGGCGGGTTGGGGGAAACGGGTTGCACGGCGTGTTCGCACGATCTGTGCCCATCGCACCGCGATGGAGTGCCCAAGTACATCCATCCATCCATCCATCCATCCAGGTGGGCCATCCTTGGTCCAAATAGGCCGTTCAGGGTATCATTTCGAAGTTCAAAAGGGTGATGGCATTTTGGGGATATGCAGGGTGGTATTTGGCGATAACTGGGCTATCATTGTTTCAAATACAGCGTGCATGATGGCGAGCCCTCTCGATGTATACTATGACTGGACGGAATTTTACTGGGAGCGATGCATCTGTGACGTCATCAGTAGTAGAGAAAGCACAGAGTCACTCGAATGTGCACTTCAGACATGCCTACCCATATACACTAGGAATGGGCATGCAGTGGTAAATGGGCTTTCGTTGTGTACAGGGTCCCGGGTCAGTGATACTCGTATGCATACTGAAGGAGTAGTATAGTGAAAAAAGAGTTTCAAATGAGCGCGGGAGCGCGTTTGGATAGATGTGGACCCAAATGTGAGGTGGGTGGTGTCCTATTGAAGCTCTCATCGGGTAAAGAAGTAGAGAAAGGCTAGTTTCGGAGATGCGCATGCGCAGACGGAAAGTTATAAAAGGGTATTTGAGATGGGAGTTTTCAGAGAGTTGTGGGTCATACGTGGTTCAAATGTGTCGTGCTTGTCATCGCGCTTGTGGGGTAGAGCCACACCCCAGAAATCAAGAAATTCATATGTGGGCCCAGGCATTTACCATAAGGTATGGTGGTGGTGGCGGCGGAGGCGGTGGTGATGGTGGTCGTGTTTTGTGGCAGTGCCGGATGGTGGTCGCTGGGGACGGCATTTTAATCCAATCTAAAATTTGAAGAAAATCTTTGGAGCAACTCCTTAATGATGAATTAGCCTCGTTCTTTCATACCTAAATAATTTGTGTTTATTTCTTGCGAGTTTTCCAGCGTATGTCATTCAAATTGGTATGGTAGAGACACCACAATTACCTAAGTGGATTTTAGTATAGGCCTACGGAATTATCACTTTTCCGTTTCGATAGAAATTTGGAGATGTTGCTTTAGTGATACCACACGTTGTTGTATTTAGCAACAATAATGATACATCTGATTCTGTCTATTTATGCTAAAAACAATAACTTAATTTCGAAAGACTGACCAAAAATTAAGTGACTGTTTGCCGATCCATACCCCGTTCTCGACAATTGAAATGTAATGTTTAAGGTGCTGTCAAAACATGATATATTGCCAAAACGGACACTCGTTCAGGCCATCTTCACAAGTCGACTTCTCCGCTGACAATAAGTAGAAATGAAAAGCAGGCTATAAGACTACTATATTAATCTATTCCAAATTAAAATAGTATATCAGACATTCGAGTTCATACATACACACGAGCGTGGATCCCGTGACTCATTATGAAGACGATATATCATTTGCGCAGTTGTGGTATTATTTTATAACAATACCTTCAAGGAAAAGAACAAGTGTGTATTCCTATGTATTCCTACTCATATGTGGCTTCGGTCAGCCTTTATATCGTTTAAGAAATCACGTCATAGCTCGTTCCGCACTATATAACCCAGTTCTCGAATCAAGAGTACTGCGTAGTATATGTTTGTTGACATGCCTCCGTAAATAACAGATGTGTAGTACGGTAGTGAATTATGTTCGGTTGCCATGCAAACCAATCAAATATCAGTTATCTCCGACATGAAGGGAGAAACAGGCAGGTTTTGCTATTTCGAACATTATTGGACAAAATATGTAAGTGACTGGATTTGGCCACGCCCCCTCATGCTGCAGCTTAAATAACCTTCAGGGCCATTATCTACACATATTGCTCTCACGACGGACTCCTGTTGTCTAAAGTGAGAATCTCTGCAGCAGCTCCTATTTACCAAACTTCATCAGAAAAAGTTATCGACGAAAATGGTAAGTATACTGATATGAGATTGTCTGCTTATGTATTCCTCTAAAACATCCAGAAATCGTACAACAATGTTTAGGGCATACACTGGAGAGACTTAACCCAAAAATAACTAAGCGGGATCTTCCCAACTACGTGAGGGTGATAGGCTATCACTCATATATAATTTTGAGCTTCAAGGTTATATAAAGAAACTAGCATATATGCATTGATATTTACATTCATGTATAATACGCCAATGCAATAGACAACCCACATGTGCACAAAATGTATGGCAATGTGATTACCCCAGATGTTTGTTAGTCTCAAAACATACACGGTGTATCATATGAAAAGACGCTTTCCTGGTGTATATAATTTCTCTGGCACACGACCTGCCATCTGGTCAGATTGCATCTCTAAATACAGGTCAGCGAGCTCACACATGGCATTGGCTTCGGACCTATCTCTTATTTTCCCCCAGTTTTAACGTGTGGATATTTTCTCCAGCAGCCTTGTGTTCGACCCACACAAAATACTGACCCCGTTCTCGGAGCCATCGGGGTTGTGAAACTTGATATACGATTTTAGTTTTACAAGAGCTAGCTGCACTCGTTGCAGTTGTAGCGTTTATACGTGGCTGGCAAGGAACTCCAAGTCTATGCCAAATCTCCTACAGTGATGATTCATGATTTCCACATATACACCGCTTAGCAGTTATTCGGTCCAATACTGCCCTCGCGACGCAAAACGCAGAAAATATATTCTACAATATATTTAATTTAATTGCGGTCAAAAGTTCAATGCTCTACTTCCTAATAAGTTGACATTCTCGGTGTGTGTAGACCCATTGCCAAGTTTCACGAAACTTTCGTTCCATCAAGTAGGCTCCATGGTTACAAGGAATCTGCTGTGACCTTCAGGAAAAGATATATATTCCCAAAATAACATGGGTTAAGTGAGAGTCACACAGAAATAAATCCAGATATTTTAAAGAGTAAATGGAGGTGTGAAATTACAGGAGAATGTCAAACATAATTTGGACATCATATTTACTTATTAAATCTGTGTGTGTGTGGGGGGGGGGGGAGGGGGTGCATTTGTATTAAATATTGAACGCAACCTAATCGAAGTTCGATCGTTTTTTAATGTTTTCTTGAATTTGCTCTCTCGTCCCATCCTCAGTTTTCAACTCAATACAATTCTCATATGTCTGTAAATTAAACGCAACATTAAAACGGTGGTGGTAAACGATGCCGGAGTACTGACAAGACGTCATATGGCAACACAGACAAATATACTGACTGCATATTTATAAAACTATCACAAGAATCAAAAGTGATACCTGTGATAATTTGTATTCCAGCCACGCTTTTATTGTAGCTGTTCATGTGGACATCTTGGATGATATGACCACACGGCCCTTAGAACCGGCTTGAGCTGTATCAGATACGAATATTTCAGAGCGATGATGTAATAGCCCTATCAAGTCATCTGATGGAAAATGATGAACTATGTAACCGCCAGATAGAATATTTGTATAATGCAATTTCTTATTCAGAGCATATACCTGTAAGGCCCGATGCCGACCAAGCGCTTCATTCTCCACATTCTTCATTCTTCATTCTCCGCTTCATTCACGCTTCATTCTTCACATGTCACAAAACTATAACCACAATGATTTTCACAGAGAGCAAGCCTAGGAGACGCAACGTCACAAAACTAATATCTGTTATAATTTTCTGCAGATGTTCATGATGCCAGCTCTATAGGCATCGTAAATTCTATCAGCCTTTGTCGGCATCAACTATCATCCTTTTTCCAAACAACTTCATAACATGAGCTATAAAACATTTTCATTCGAACATTTCACAACATCCATCAGAAGATTATCTTTTGTCCAAATTTTTCTTAACATCAGTTTGAAGATTGTCTGTAGTGCAACGTTTTGATACAATCTCAGTAAACTCAGATATTATATCACGGGATATTATATCTGACTTCAGCGCTATATAAATCCCGTGCGAATTTGAAACTACGTTTGTTAGCCAATCAGGTGAGTAGCTTGGTGGAACAAGTTCAAAATCACACCCACACGTGAACTAATATATAAACATTATCCTGAAACAGTATCCAAATATGGCATCATTTTTCCAGACAGTGTGCGTGGTAAACCGTAAAGTTCAAAGAGTTTACTCCCGCCGAGAAGTCTGGCTTTGTTAAGGGGTGAAAAATATCAAAAGATTGTGCCGTGGGAAGATGTTAATCTCAATGAATCATTGTCAGAGAGAACAGACAGAAATTGTCGTGATTGGCTTATAATGGAATCTCGTAGAATATGGGCAAATATTTCGCACGAAGTTTAAATTTTCATAGCGTTACGCCTGGATGGTATTCCCCTGATTTACCATTTTATTTTACCTAGGTTGTCTTTTGATACTATCAGTTATATGATTATTTCACTTCAAAATGTTCATTAACATAGGCTACAAGATTATCTTCTTTTAAGCATTTATCTTCGTCCAACATTATCTTCATTCCGATATGTTCGTAACATCGGCTATATGATTATCTTCTTTCCAAGATCTTCATAGCATCGGCTAACTAACGATTGTTTTGATTACACATGGCTATACAATAATCTTCAACATTTTCATAAGATCAGCTATAAGGTTATTTTCATTCCGACATTTCATAGCATCATTTGTCATCAACCATGTTAACATGATGTCTCGTAGAGGATTGTAGACAGCCTCCTGAAATG
Source organism: Hanleya hanleyi (assembly GCA_036873755.1). NCBI lineage: Eukaryota > Metazoa > Mollusca > Polyplacophora > Lepidopleurida > Hanleyidae > Hanleya > Hanleya hanleyi. The sequence continues at coordinate 40,673 of JAVTVY010011875.1, forward strand.
CATATCACCTAAGTAGTAGTGTCTACTGATTTAAAGTCCCATTTTGCCGGGGGGGGGGGTAACTCTTGCATCCGACAAGGGGGAGCCACCAGCTCAAGAGAGCTCCCCGCAGAAGGGAGTTAACTCTTGATGTACTTTTGTGATTTTTGGCAAATGCCGGGTTATCTTCCCTGATTCGAACATTTGCATATTAAAGCTATACGGGAAAATGCCTGTATGGGGTATGGATGGTCCCATCGGGTCGTATGAGGTATCAATGTGAAACAGCCATCAAGGGGCATCTGATGGGCTGGGTGTGGGGTTGAAATAGCGTCATTCTGCGCATGCGCGGTGGACAAAGGGTATGGAAATAGACGTTTTGGGGTCGAGGTGGGCCACTAGTGGTCCGATGGAGTCGAGTGAGGTATCAATGTGAAGCATATCTGAGGGGGCATCCGACGGGGTGGGAGTGGGGTTGAAATATCGTCATTATGCGCATGGGCGGTAAACAAAGGATATGGAAATAAACGTTTTGGGGTCGAGGGGAGCCACTAATGGGCCGATGGAGTCGTATGAGGTATCAATGTGAAGCATAGGTGAGGGGGCATCTGACTGGACTATTGTCTCGGTCGTTGTCAACATTCTGCGCATGCGCAAACAGGGAATTGTGGGAAAAGGGTACGGAAATAGACGTTTTGGGATCTAGGTGAGCCACTAATGGTCCGATGGAGTTGAGTGAGGTATCAATATGAAGTCTACGTGAGGGGGCATCCGATGGGGTGGGTATGGGGTTGGAATATCGTCATTCTGCGCATGCGCTGTAGACCAAGGATATGGAAATAGACGTTTTGGGATCTAGGGGAGCCCCTAATGGGCCGATAGAGTCGTATGAGGTATCACTGTGAAGCCTATGTGAGGGGGCATCCGCCCGGACTAGTGGCTCGGGCGTTGTCAACACTCTGCGCATGCGCAAACAGGGAATTGTGGGGAAAGGGTATGGAAATAGACGTTTTGGGGTCTGGGTGGGCCACTAGTGGCCCTATGGAGTCGTATCAGGTATCCATGTGAAGCATTCGTAAAGGAGCATCCACCTGGACTAGTGTCTCGGCCGTTGTCAACATTCTGCGCATGCCCAGACAGGGAATTGTGGGAAAAGGGCATAGAAGTAGACGTTTTGGGGTCTATTTCGGCCCCTAGTGGTCCTATGGAGTCGGGTGAGATATCGTTGTGAAGGATACGTGCGGGAGCATCCGCCTGTACTAGTTTGACGTGGAACTGGCGTCATTCTGCGCATGCGCAGTAGGCAAAGGGTATGGAAATATACGTTTTGGGGTCGAGGTGGGCCACTATTGGTCCTATGGAGTCGTATGAGGTATCAATGTGAAGCCTATGTGAGGGGGCATCCGTCTGGGCTAGTGTCTCGGCCGTTGTCAACAGTCTGCGCATGCGCAAACAGGGAATTGTGGGAAAAGGGTATGGAAATAGACGTTTTGGGGTCTGGGTGGGCCACTATTGGTCCTATGGAGTCGTATGAGGTATCAATGTGAAGCATTCGTAAAGTAGTATCCATCTGGACTAGTGTCTCGGCCGTTGTCAACATTCTGCGCATGCGCAGACAGGGAATTGTGGGAAAAGGGCATTGGAATGGACATTTTGGGGTCTATTTGGGCCCCTGGTCGTCCGATGGGGTCGAGTGAGGTATCGTTGTAAAGGATACGTGAGGGGGCATCCGCCTGGACTAGTATGACGTGGAACTGACGTCATTCTGCGCATGCGCAGTAGACAAAGTGTATGGAAATAGACGTTTTAGTGTCTAGGTGGGTCCCTAGTGGTCCGATGGAGTTGAGTGAGGTATCAATGTAAAGCAGTCGTGAAGGAGCATCCAGTCATGGGTGGGTGCATGTAAAATTAGGATATTTCCCGAAAATATAAAAGCGGAACACGGACTTTGCCCCTAAAATAGTGGAAAAAACCTATCAACCCTAGCCAAAAGGGCTAATATCGGTCTCCGGGCTTATTGGGACCTGCCTATCAAGTCAATGGGGTGGGTGCATGTAAAATTAGGATTTTGCCCCGAAAATATTAAAAGCGGAACGCGGACTTTACCCGTAAAATAGGGGAAAACACCTATCAACCCTATCCCAATTTCGGAGCTCCGGAGCTCCGAGTTCCAAGAGCTCCGGAGATCCGAGTTCCAAGAGCTCCGGAGCCCCGAGTTCCAAGAGCTCCGGAGCTCCGACGCCACCACCGGGCGTTGACGGGCGAGTGAGTGTGAGTGAGTGAGTGAGTGAGTGAAGCGTGCACAACGCCCGTGAGGCGTCCCCAACGCCCGTCTTAACGCATGGACGCACTAACGACGGTGAGTGAGTGAGTGAGTGGGATCCTACTGGACTAATGTAACGTCCGTTTTCATCATTTTGCGCATGCGCAGTATGGCCGTCGTATATAAAGCAGGCATTTTGGGGATTCGTGGAGGTTTGTTGAGTGGTTGACCATCCCTGGTCAAATGGATCGTGTGGGGTATCAGTGTGAAGCTCTCGTAGGAAAAGTGGAAATTGCCCCTCCTTTGTGGGGCGCTCACTTCCGGTTGTGTGGGGCGCTGCCTTCAGCCAACCAGAAGCGAGTATTTTGACCCGGTGCATTATGGGACATATCCAAGATGGCGGCGTCTGCCTTCTGGGTCAAGATGGCGGCACGTCCGGTGTCGAAAACTGACCATTTTGTCGGAATGTGGTCATCTGGTGTCGAAAACCGGACCTTGTATGGGTCTCGCCTAATTTGGTGTAGAGATGGACCACTATTGGTCCGAATGCGTCCTGTGGGGTGTCATCTTGTAGTTCTCGGGATGCAGACCACGATTTGAAGGATGTTCACGTCATCTGTGATGTCATTGGTGACGTCATCAGTAGGAGTATTAGCCAAAGTGGGCATTTTGGAGCAGTGAAAGAAGGTATTTGATGTAAAGATGGACCACCCTTGGTTCGAATGTGTCGAGGGAAGTATCATCTTGCAGTTCTCGGGGTGTACACTCCATTTGGGGGATGTCCACAGCATCTGTGACGTCATCGGTGACGTCATCAGTACGAGTAGAAGCGAAAGAAAATGTTTTATAATTGGCTCAGTGCCAATTTTTCCCCACGATTTGGACTGATGAGGGACACATGTTCATTCCTATATTTACAGACACTACCACCACCACCACCACCACACACCACCACCACCACCGCACACCACCACCACCACCACCACCAACGCCACCACCGGGCGTTGACCGGCGTCAACGCCCGGTGGTGGTGGTGGTAGCTCCCGTGTGGCAGAGCTCTTGGATCGGAGGTCTTGGAGCTCAAAGCTTGTGGAGCTCAGAGCTCGGGAATGACGTCATCGCATGCATGCGCGCGTACCTGTGGTGCACCCTATAGCCCGTAGGGAATAGGGTACACCAGGGTGCGGGTGCAGCACAGGTACGCGCACATGCATGCGATGACGTCATTTCCGAGCTCTGAGCTCCACAAGCTTTGAGCTCCAAGACCTCCGATCCAAGAGCTCTGCCACACGGGAGCTACCACCACCACCACCACCACCACCACCGGGCATTGATGCCCGTCAACGCCCGGTGGTGGCGTTGGTGGTGGTGGTGGTGTGCGGTGGTGGTGGTGGTGTGTGGTGGTGGTGGTGGTGGTAGTGTCTGTAAATATAGGAATGAACATGTGTCCCTCATCAGTCCAAATCGTGGGAAAAAATTGGCACTGAGCCAATTATAAAACATTTTCTTTCGCTACTACTCGTACTGATGACGTCACCGATGACGTCACAGATGCTGTGGACATCCCCCAAATGGAGTCTACACCCCGAGAACTGTAAGATGACACTTCCCTCGACACATTCGAACCAAGGGTGGTCCATCTTTACACCAAATACCTTCTTTCACTGCTCCAAAATGCCCACTTTGGCTACTACTCCTACTGATGACGTCACCAATGACATCACAGATGACGTGAACATCCTTCAAATCGTGGTCTGCATCCCGAGAACTACAAGATGACACCCCACAGGACGCATTCGGACCAATAGTGGTCCATCTCTACACCAAATTAGGCGAGACCCATACAAGGTCCGGTTTTCGACACCAGATGACCACATTCCGACAAAATGGTCAGTTTTCGACACCGGACGTGCCGCCATCTTGACCCAGAAGGCAGACGCCGCCATCTTGGATATGTCCCATAATGCACCGGGTCAAAATACTCGCTTCTGATTGGCTGAGGGCAGCGCCCCACACAACCGGAAGTGAGCGCCCCACAAATGAGGGGCAATTTCTACTTTTCCTACGAGAGCTTCACACTGATACCCCACGCGATCCATTTGACCAGGGATGGTCAACCACTCAACAAACCTCCACGAATCCCCAAAATGCCTGCTTTATATACGACGGCCATACTGCGCATGCGCAAAATGATGAAAACGGACGTTACATTAGTCCAGTAGGATCCCACTCACTCACTCACTCACTCACCGTCGTTAGTCCGTCCATGCGTTAAGACGGGCGTTGGGGACGCCTCACGAGCGTTGTGCACGCTTCACTCACTCACTCACTCACTCACTCAGGGGCCGTGTGGTCATGTCATTCAAGATGTCAAGATGAACAGCTACAATAAAAGCGTGGCTGGGATCCAAATCATCACAGGGATCACTTTTGGTGTTTTGTTTTAGAAGTATGCAGTCAGTATATTTGTCTGTGGGGTCATATGACTTCTTGTCAGTACCCCGGCATCGTTTTTTACCACTCTTTTAATATTGCGTTTAAAGGGAGACTTGCGCAATAGGACAAGAAGATAAACCGGAAGTGCTAGTTCGGCAGTTGATTGGTTAAACGGGCCAAAATCGGCAATCAGAAAGTGGATATCATAGAATCTGATTGGATAATTGATATTGTGCAAGTCCCCAGTTGTCAAGTGATACCTGGTCTGAACTTCTTCGGACCTGTCCAGGCCTCCCTTGAGCTAGGTGCTGAAACTTACCACACTATACTCTTGGGTCAAGAGCTACTAGAAAATATAAAAAAATCCAAGATCGCCGCTTTGATGACGTCACAGTCAGATTTTTCGATTTATTTTATTTATGTGCAAAACCTGCATGATACATTAGTAAATAACAGTCGGATGTGAAATAAAATAGATTTTGCCCAATTTTCCTCGAAGAAAAGCAGAAATTTTGACGATATCACTTTTCTGGTACCCCAATATGGTCGCCATCTTGAATTTACCCATGATCCTCTACTCGCGGCCCGGGGTTATGCAAATAGGCACAAAATGACCCCAATATGATAAAATAAAAAGTCGCGGAGGGTTATCTTTCATATTTTGTCGTCCCGGATATAGGGGAGAAAGTTTGGTAAGGGGCGGGGAGGGGGGAGCGTAGTGTCCCCTCCCCAGGCCTGGTAGGGTTTTAAAAAACCTGCCAATCATTGATGTAATCACAATATCTCTTAAATCACTTGCATCCCAACAACGGAGGGGTTTCGGACTCGCTGTAATCCTTATCCTCGTTCTGCTCGTATTCATAATTGTAGAGAGATCGCAATTGTATAATTTCTCTCGCATCTCACAGTTCATGTCACTTTCTTCTAATACAACTATTAGATATAATATCTATTGCGGTATGCTCACCTATATAGTATTATTCTACCATTTTCAGAGGGAGTGCATAAGCGTGCACGTTGGTCAAGCCGGTGTCCAGATCGGAAATGCTTGCTGGGAATTGTACTGCTTGGAACATGGCATTCAGCCAAACGGACAAATGCCATCGGACAAAACCATTGGAAGTGGGGATGACTCCTACAACACGTTCTTCAACGAAACAGGAGCAGGAAAACACGTTCCAAGAGCTGTGTTTGTCGACTTGGAGCCTACTGTAGTTGGTAAGGATATCAGTATATAAAATCTCATAACAAACCCAAAACAATGGGCAATTCCCACTATAACAAGTTAATCCCTGGACAATGCTGTCTGGCCTCGATGGTAGCGGGCGGTGCACAGACACCTGGCTGGCTGCTTTGGCTGTGATTCGTGAATCCGAGCGTTACCCTATGTCATTAACCCAGAATATATTTTCAATCGATGATAACTGGTATATTTTCAACCTGAAGTTGCCATAATTATCATAAATGTAACTTTATTAGTCCTTTCTTGCAATAGTAAGAATATTGTGTCCATATTATCATACATGAGTAGTGTGACTATCGTCACAGGACCTACGAAGTACAGTAGGCATTAGGACTCGAACGCGAACTGAACTCTTGGAAATCCCCACCCCCAGTTGAAATCCTGCCTATATGAAGATGGGCACCACCCAAGTCAGAATTGCCAGTGATTTTCATCAAAAATCACCAGAAATTTTCATCAAAATTAGGTCAGCTCAGAACTTGTTGGTAACAGTCTCTTAATGCGCCTTCATTCCAAAATAAATAACGATCGCCGATTTAATTTTACAATTTTTTAATTAAAGGAAACAGATTGAATAATATAGGTTCAGTAGATTTCAAGCTTTACGTGTGAAAATACATTTACATCTCTTTAATGGTTTCAGTGCCCATGTCCAGGATCAAAACAACTTTTTGAATCACATTATTTTCCCAACAATACAACAAATTTTTATATATAGTACTATAGTAGAAAGGTAGCATTTATATAGTTTACGGTAATTCAACTGAAGACTAACACCTTCTATGCACAAGATAATAATGATTAACCTCACTCAGTCAGTAATAGGGCCATGATGTGGCATAGTGGAATGTGTTTTAATGACAGGGTATTTTTAGACGGACAGTAACTGATACTCATTAAATGCGATAAAACGCTGGAGCAAAACGGACCACAGTTTTCTTGGCAATGATGAAATGTTTGGATGTGAAATACGATACACGTTAAAGGCTACAGATAACATGTATCTATAACAATATACTGAAGTGTTAATTATAAATCTAATTATAATCGGAATTATTTCAGATGAGAACTTGATGGTAACAATGCCCTAATGCACGTTCATGCCAAAAATCAAGGTTTTAATGTTAACGGTTCTCCTTATTTTGCCGACGAAAGGATTCGGATGGACTCACTCATTACCGGACAATTTGCGATCTGTAGCCTACTTCGTAGGAATTTACACCAGTTATCAACAGTTGAAAAACCCGCTCTATGTTATAAACATAGGGGAGAGATCACGAGAACAACCCGCACCAGCGGTGACCCAGGTCCTGTGTACCAGTGTCGCCGACACCGGGGCAAGACAACATTGGTCAAGGGTTAATGTGGACACACCCCATTCATAGACTGTCTGCCATTTAGAGTGGACAAACGAGGCCATTCAAGTTTCACATCAACGCTAAAATAACCTGTGTGAAAAAATAGTCTATGTCCCCGTCGCCCTATTGTAATGTTGCAATAGGTGTCATTGAGCGACGATGTTGGGGGTAATTACATGGGGTGTCTATGGAGATAAAGTAGACCACATACCACTCCATCCGAGGTGATGTATATGTATCAATGGTTCAGTTGCACATTATTGAGATAACAAAGAAGGACCTGTCTGTTCACTCACACGTGACTTCAACTGATCAGCTACTGGGTTGTATAATTTCACTTTCACCTATCTTTTAACACAGAAGACTATTTTGAACTGGTTCAAACTAAGCAATGCACTTTCTTTCGTAAATCTGAAATCGATACAGGTGCCACGTGTACACGACTAGAACTAAGAATTTGTTAAGTACAAGCGTCTAATCCGTCATTCAATATTTAGCTGTCGTCCATTAAAGAATTTCCGCTTCCATAATCCAAAGGCCTAATTCATATAACAGCACAAGCACCAAATTAAAAAAAATCTTAATATACATAAACATAGTTTCCTGCCAGAGAGAAGCGGTCAACAGTTTTTTTGATGTTCCAAAATCGCTGACCAGTATTCTTAATCCATATGTTAAGGACTCAAGTGCCATTCACAAAATATTGTCTGCAGGTACACAGAAAGTCGGGGGGAAACAAAGCTGCCTGTACTGGTATCTTAAAATTTCTATTCTATATTTCACATTTTATTTTCGTAGACGAAGTCCGCAAAGGAATCTATCGACAGCTGTTCCATCCTGAACAGTTGATCACAGGGAAGGAAGACGCCGCCAATAACTATGCCCGAGGTCACTACACTGTCGGCAAAGAGGTGGTGGACTTGGTGATAGACAAGATCCGAAAGCTGTCAGACCAGTGCACAGGGCTGCAAGGTTTTCTCATCTTCCACAGTTTTGGTGGCGGGACGGGTTCAGGCTTTACTTCTCTGCTCATGGAACGGTTGAGTGTTGATTATGGTAAGAAGTCTAAGCTGGAATTCGCCGTGTATCCAGCTCCTCAGGTAGCCACGGCTGTTGTCGAACCATACAACTCCGTCCTCACGACACACACGACTCTGGAACACTCCGACTGCGCCTTCATGGTCGACAACGAGGCCATCTACGATATCTGTCGTCGGAACCTGGACATTGAACGCCCCTCTTACACGAATCTCAATCGCCTTATTGGCCAGATTGTGAGCTCGATAACCGCTTCTCTTCGATTTGACGGCGCCCTCAACGTCGACTTGACCGAGTTCCAGACCAATTTGGTTCCTTATCCTAGAATCCATTTCCCCCTGGCCACCTACGCACCTGTAATTTCTGCGGAGAAGGCTTACCACGAGCAGTTGTCTGTCGCCGAGATTACCAGCGCGTGCTTTGAGCCGGCCAATCAGATGGTTAAGTGTGACCCACGTCACGGCAAGTACATGGCATGTTGTCTTCTCTATCGCGGTGATGTCGTCCCCAAAGACGTCAATGCCGCCATTGCTACCATCAAAACCAAACGTTCCATACAGTTTGTAGATTGGTGTCCTACTGGTTTCAAAGTCGGCATAAACTATCAGCCACCCACTACAGTTCCCAGTGGAGACTTGGCCAAGGTACAGCGGGCTGTCTGTATGCTGAGTAACACCACGGCCATTGCAGAAGCATGGGCTCGTCTTGACCACAAATTTGACCTGATGTACGCCAAGCGCGCCTTCGTTCACTGGTACGTGGGTGAGGGTATGGAGGAGGGGGAGTTCTCCGAGGCCCGAGAGGATCTGGCTGCCCTGGAAAAGGATTACGAGGAGGTCGGGCTGGACTCTGTCGATGCTGAGGTAGAGGGCGACGCGGACGAATATTGAACAGAGGTTTCAAGCTGTGCAATGTTTACTGTTTAAAAACATTTTCTCGGTCGAGCATACATTTCAATAAAAGATTTTATGTTTCACATGATGCTGAGGCTTCTCTTACGTGTATCTTTATTCATACGAAGTAGGCTCTCATTTGCAAATTGTTCGGTCATGAGTCAGTCAGCCAGTCAGTCCATCCGAATCCTTTCGTCGGCAAAATAAGGAGAACCGTTGACATTAGAACCTTGATTTTTGGCATGAACGTGCATTGGGGGACTGTTACCAGCAAGTTCTGAGCTGACCTACTTTTGATGAAAATTAGGTGACCTTTTACATTACGCTTGGAACCCCAAGTCATCTAGGTGACCTATAACATTACTCTTGGACCTCCAAGTCATCTTCCTCACCCTACTTCGTAGGTCTTGTGACGTTAGTCACACTACTCCTGTTACAATAAGTGATTTTCGTAAAACATCCAATCGAAATTTTTTCGGGAAAACGGCCCAATAACGCATGAAGATGACGTTAGAAAATGAAATTTCATCTCTACATCGATGGTGCAACGAATTGTGGCACTCATGACCTCCCATTACGAAATAGTCGCATTAACTTCTTCAAACATTTCAGAAAATTTAGTGATTATAGTCAGATATATATTTTTAGTAATTCTTTGTCAGTCTTATTCTGTATGGGAGTCATCGGTCACGTGTGAACAATTCCTGTAAGATCTGATGTCCTATCCCTACGAGGTAGGCTACCATCTGCAAATTGTCCGGAAGTCAGTGAGTGAGTGAGTCCATCCGATTCCTTTTGTCGGCAAAATAAGGAGAACCGTTGACATTAGAACCTTGATTTTTTGCATGAAGGTGCATTAGGGGACTGTTACCAGTTCTGAGCTGACCTTTTGATGAAAATATCTGGTGATTTTTGATGAAAATCACTGGTGACTCTGACTTGGGATGTGGCCATCTTAATATAGGCAGGATTTCAACTTGGTGAGGGGGAATTTTCAAGAGTTCAGTGCGCGTCGGAGTCCTAATGCCTACCCTACTTCGTAGGTTCTGTGACGTTCGTCACATTGCCATATCAAAAATTGACTCGCAATAAGTCGAGAGAATATTTTTAGGGATCGACTTGATCCCTTATATAGCCACGCAAGGTAGCAACGGTTTTGTTCTTGTAGGGTTGTCCGAAGTACTCCTCTCTCCTACATCCACGAAGGAAAATATTCAAATTGTTCAAATTGCTACATTATTTTCACATCATTTAGTGTATCTAGGAAATTACTACGTCAATGAGGCCATGGTTTAAATTTGTTTGCTTGGCATAAC
>JAVTVY010011876.1:0-54350 GCA_036873755.1 Hanleya hanleyi
CCCCGCGCCCAGCCCATCAGATGCCCCTTCACCTAACCTTCAATTTGATTCCTCACTCGACCCCATCGGACCCTTAGGGGCTCCCCTAGCTCCAAAAAGGCTATTTTCATACCCTTCGGCCGCCGCGCATGCGCAGAATGACGATATTTCAACCCCACACCCAGCCCATTAGATGCTCCTTCACCTAACCTTCTCTTTGATACCTCACTCGACCCCATCGGACCATTTTATCTAGGGACTACTTTTTCTCCGCGGAAGCTTTTTCCCGAGACCGAATCACCGCCAAAACCACGGCCAAACCGCATCACCGCGCATGAATACATTTTTTTTTTTTTTTTTTGCCGGAACTTTTTTTTTGCCCGAACATGCCCGAACATGCCCGAACATGCCGTCCACCTCCCACACACTAAAACCGGCCGCCATCTTATCCCACCTCCCACACAACACACTAAAACAGGCCGCCATCTTGTCCCACCTCCCACACAACACACAAATACGGGCCGCCACCTTGTCCCACCTCCCACACAACACACTAAAACGGACCGCCATCTTGTCCCACCTCCCACACGACACTAAAACAGGCCGCCATCTTGTCCCACCTCCCACACGACACTAAAACTCGCCGCCATCTTGTCCCCCCTCCCACACGACACTAAAACCGGCCGCCATCTTGTCCCACCTCCCACACAACACACAAAAACACACAAATACGGCCCGCCATCTTGTCCCACCTCCCACACAACACACTAAAACCAACCGCCATCTTGTCCCACCTCCCACACGACACTAAAACAGGCCGCCATCTTGTCCCACCTCCCACACGACACTAAAACCGGCCGCCATCTTGTCCCACCTCCCACACGACACTAAAACCGGCCGCCATCTTGTCCCACCTCCCACACGACACTAAAACCAGCCGCCATCTTGTCCCACCTCCCACAGTCCCTCACGCGCACATCCACACTTATGACGTCACCACCAAGCGCAGTCAAACTACATTCTCGCATTTGATTGGTCAATATTTCACAATTGACCTCTATGACCTCTACATCCGGGTTTACACTGACTTATCTTGCGCGCTGTATACTACTGACGGTAAAAATAAAAAAATAAGCCTTATGTTGAAGTCTTTATACGGCTAAAAGTATGCCTCATATCTGCGGTAATGTATATATTTGTTGAAAGCGCATTGCTTAAGGATTCCAAATATATAAACTTGTTCACTGTAAACCTGTAGGTTGTGAAGATATTCGGATTTAATAAAATTGATTTAAAATTTAATTTTAATTTTTTAAATAGCTATTTTCAAAAAAGTATTCAACTTATCGAAATTCAAATCATCATTTCATGTAGAAGACAACTCCAACAGGAAATCCGTGTCTCAGTTTGATCAATTTTGGTCAAGTTCTCATTCTATTGACATTTAATGGAATATTTCTTTACAAAATCGAGCAACTAAAAGGTTTCGAACTTTGAAGTTGAATTAAATGTCTATAGAATAAGAACTAAACAAAAATTAATGAATTAATTAATGAAATAATGATGTAAGTTATGATAATTTGAGTACTTTTTTGAAAATAGCCATTTGAAAAAGAAGGCTCATTTTTTTAAATATTCTTTTTCAAATTTGAATATCTTCACAACCTACAGATTTACATTGAACACAAATATATATATTTGGAATCCTCTAGAAATTCACTTTCAACAAAGATATACTTTTCTATAGCCATGAGGCACCCTTTCAAAGTTTTTTTTATAAAGATATATTCTAGAGGGCGTGTAAATGTGTCTAAAGGTGGATTCAGTACCCTTAACAGGAGTTACGAACCTGATTGTGTTGATTCATCGAGCAGGAAGTAGAAAGATACATTCAGTGTGACGAAAACATGGCGCATAAAACCATGAGAGGACGACCTGAACAGCAACTTGGGAGCAGACGTAAGTACTTGTACCTCTATATATGTGAACTGTTTCAGTAAACTTAAAATCTGAAGAAAACAATGTAATACACTACATGCCAGAATAGACATCAAATGGCTAAGCCTGCTGGGGGCAATCCCATTTCATCTTCTAATGGCGACGAGGTATAGTACTTCTGGTTTGTGGATGGTCTAGCTCTAGTTTTTATCGTTTTCCGACGAAGTCGTATACATTTACAAGTCAGCAAGCCTGGTTACTGGACTTATACCAGTGGTGTAACCAGCCAATTACAAAGGGTGGGGCGGGGCGGGGCGGGGCGGGATGGCGAGTATCTCAGGACATAAGACTTTAGGCCCCGGTAGCTCGGGGTGAACGAACGCAGGCGCGACCTGAGATGTTTTCCCGGCTTTTATCAGACCGACTTTCATCTACGAAATCTCATAAATTTAAATTGTGAAAAGGGTACTTCGTATTCAATTAGTCACTGATGATTGTCGAGGTAGCCATTTCCGTCCTACCATTGCTCTGTTGGGCATACTGTCTCGACTGTAGTTTTAATTTTCTTAAAAGTTCTAAGAACGAGAGATCCTGAAGGAACTTGGCGCCCACCATTGTCCGATAATTGTAAGCTAATGACAAGAGGAGCGAAAAAGATCGAAAAAAGGACATTGGAAAACACCAAGATATAATCTTTCTAAGTTTCAGGAGTTTCAAGATTTCTAGAAACTGTACTTATGCCGGTTGTTATACTACAAGAGAAATGAGCAAAGTTAGTCTGAAAGTGAATGTACATGTACGGAGGATCCTTCGTCTTCATTTTGTAGTATTTTTTATTTATTTATTGTTTTGCACGCGTCATCATTGGGTACTGGAAGCGAAGACAAATCTCTTTGACACTTTGGCATGAGCTATGAAACATACTTAAGATTTTATAATTAGGAACGAATGCTAATTCTGTTATGTTTACTGAGCTAGTTTGAGATATCTCTTTTAAGATACCATGCTTGAAAATAGTACGATGGTACAATACTTGATACGGAAGGGATCCGGTCTGTGCAGTAATGTTGAAACTTCGAAAGTGCCTGAATCCTGATTATCTCCCTTGGATCGAAACATGCAGCAGTCTACAGTTGTCGAGTTGTGACGTTGTGTCACAAGAGTGACGTCCCTTCATATAGCCGACCCGCCGGCAGAGGAAAGGTTGGGGCAGTTCACTTGCAACTGCATGGACTAAAGAAAACTGATTTAAAATTTGAAGAAATACATTTTAATTCCGAATTATTTGAACTCCTTGATATGGAAGGTGAAGGTATGGATATTCTCTATAGTCAATATATAGAATATGCCCCACCGTTTGATCCGCCGACTCTTGTGATGCAATGTCACAACTCGGGAATACCGTATTAATTTGAAGCGTAACTTGGATTTTCGAATCGGACCAAAATTTCAGAAAGATCCATGAACTATTTCCTGAGAATTCACGATAACAATGTTTCAAGGGGAAATTCAGGATGGCCACCTGGCGACCATATTGGATTTTCGAATCCGACCGAAAAAGGTATTTTGCACAACTAGACCCTAAGGGGAACCTATGTACCAAATTTGAGAAAGATCGCTGCAGTACTTCCTGAGAAATCACGATAACAAAGTTTCATGGGGAAGTCCAAGATGGCCACCTGATGGACATACTGGATTTTGAAATCGGACCAGAAAAGGTATCTTGCACAACTGGACCACAAAGGGAACCTGTGTACCAACTTTGAAAAAGATCCAGGCAGTGATTCGTGAGAAATCATTGGGAATCCAAGATGGCCGCCTGGTGGCCATATTGGATTTTCGATTCGGACCGAAAAAGGTATCTTGTACAACAAACACTAAGGGGAACCTGTGTACCAAATTTGAGAAAGATCTATGCATTACTTCCTGAGAAATGACGATAACAAAGTTTCATGGGGAAATCCAAGATGGCTTCCTGATGGCCATATTGGATTTTCGAATCGGACCAGAAAAGGTATCTTGCACAACTAGACCCCAAGGGAAACCTGTGTACCAAATTTGAGAAAGATCCATGCAGCACTTCCTGAGAAATGACGATAAAGTTTCGTGGAGAAATCCAAGATGGCTGCCTGGTGGCCAGATTGAATTTTCGAATCGGACCAGAAAAGGTATCTTGCGCAACTAGACCCCAAGGGGAACCTGTGTACCAAATATGAGAAAGATCCATGCAGTAGTTCCTGAGAAATCGCGATAACAAGATTTCATGGGAAAATCCAAGATGGCTGCCTGGTGGCCATGTTGGATTTTCGAATCGGGCCAGAAAAGGTATCTTGCACAACTAGACTCCAAGGGGAACCTGTGTACCAAATTTGAGAAAGATCCATAAAGAAGTTCCTGAGAAATCGCGATAACAAGAATTGTTTACGGACGGACGGACGACGGACGATGGACCACGGCTAATAAAGTTGTTAAGTGGATGCAAAAAGGAGGCTGCGGACTCACCACCCGCATCCCCCCTTGGTTGCGCCAATTTATACACCAGTAACAGTTTGGTACATGAAAGTAGCCGTTGCAAAAAACACAACAAATATATCGTATACTGTACGCTCATACTAACCGGTTGTATCACTGACGTCCCTACTCTCCTTGAGACGTCAGTGATACAAGCGGTTAGTATGAGCGTACATATACTACTGGCACAGAGAGTTTGAGTGGGAAAGAGAGTTCCAGAAATCGGGACACCCTAAAACAAGTTTCAAATTTCCCAAGTTCCCTAGTCCCAAGTTCCAAGTTCCCAGTTTCAAGTTCCAAGCTCCGAAGCTCTAAGCTCTGATAAGAAAATGCTGTGGATTCGGAATGGAAGTTTTTCTTACCCAGAACATTTGTTTTACATAAAAATATGACCATATCGAACATAGAGTGTTTAATGAGGTCTTACAAATAAGATATTCAGTTTTCTTCAATGTTGGGCTATAACAAATTAGGATAAATCGGGTCCGAATTCACGCTTCTTATAACACTTTAGAACCCATGAACCGTTTTTACTGGTTCACTGGGGTTATTTTGCGTGTAGCCTAATGATTACATCATCCGAACGCATGACACGATCATACGTAGAAACTTCTGCTCAGTGTTAAGTGAAACGTGAAATGCCCATAGCAAGCTAAGACGAATGATTACTGAATAATCTTCTGTTAAAGTTAGCCTTTCGAACCAACTGACACCAACAGCACCACTCGGGCGACCCAGAATAACAGGTCTTATTTTTTGGCATTTAAAATTTTGCCCTACATGTACTTGCAATACGTTATATTACCAGAATAGGAAAATGAAACAAAGTAATATCTTATATTGATAAATTATCTTATAAATGGACTCAACTTTGGGGTGTCGGTAACTTGCACATGGACAAAATATTAAAAATACACAGAGGAACATCCATCTATCAAAATTGACTTACATATATAGGATGACTAAGTAAGGCATTTCTAAGATGACTAGGTATGAAACAAGGATTTAGATTTGAAAGATTTTCATAGTATTATGAGAGAAATTGTAATTGGTACTTTGCCATGTGATTGTCTGAATTCACTCTAGTTTAAAACAGAGAGTGAGTATAAGTTAACGTCGCTTTCAACTGTAGTTCAGTCATATCGCGATGTTGGGTCCTATTGCTTTTCACCCCGGGAACCCCACGTGGTAGGGTCATATTGCTTTTCACCCCGGGAACCCCACGTGGTAGGGTCATATTGCTTTTCACCCCGTGAACCCCACGTGGTAGGGTCATATTGCTTTTCACCCCACAGTCGCCCCAGTCGTCTCTTGCGATAAACTGTCTGAGGAGCTGAGGACTATTCTTACCATGACCTGCAGTGTGCGCAAAGACATCCCAGGTGAATCCCTGGAAGCCCCGCGTATGTCCCAAGCTATCGTTCCGGTGGAAGGTACATGTATGGGATTAAGGCATTGCGAACCCTTCTTTATGTCTTTCTATGAAACCGAGCTGCATGATCTCCACTCGTTCCGCGAAAGTTATCATGTGTGAATGCCCGGGTGTTACTTAACTCGGCATCGGATGAGATATGTACTATTCAACCATCGTCCACAAAAGAATTTTGTGGTACGGTAATCTCTAGTTTCAGAAAATGTTCTGTCAATATTCAGCTCTGAATGCTCAGAACTGTACAATTGGGCCGCTGTACAAGATGTTGGCAAAAAATGTCCATCGGTCTCATTTTCAGATTTAATCGAGTAAATACCTGATCTAAAACTGTTCGAATTATCAGAGAGATTTCCAGAGGACTATTCCAATAGTATATGCATTAAATGAGAAAACAGAGAAACACATTCATGGTCTGTGGTATTCAAAGTGGTAGTATTGAGAGTATGGAGAACCCAATAACTGGACTCCACCTGTGGTTCCATTCCCATACACACACCTTGGATTGGGGTCCCGGTAATATTAGCATTGTACATATTGAAAATATACTGAATATATCTACCACTTAGATTATGGTATTTACACAGGTTGTGGGGGAGGGGAGACTAGTCATGATATGTACACAATGTAAGTCGAAGGCATACCAGGTATCTAAATGACTGCACATGAATCATACTGATAACGGATACATTGTAGCTCATCCAGGAATATTGACACAACATAACATTGCTTGCGTGATAGTGATGGATATATAGTAGTAGGCCTACAGGTGACTGAATCCTTGCGTAGACCCCGGACAGACTTATCTGAATTAGGGGGTGGGATTTGCCCTTCAGCAACCGTCGTTGCTTTATGCAATTTTGCTGCCCAGAGAGATGAAACATTTTGTATTAGTCATTTTAAGCCTTCAGAGGCAAAGAATCCTGTCTAAATTCAAAATAATGGCCACTAAGAGTCCAACGTTAAACCTTAATTCTCTCTCTCTCTCTCTCTCTGTCACGGAAAGGAAATGCGGCGCTTTCCCAGGAAAATTCATTTGTCTGTGTGAATTTATTTGTTTAAAGTGATCGTAAACCCTCAAGTATAGATTCCATCAAATGAAAGACCATTGTAAACGGCGTCGGAAAATATTTATTGTAATTTTTTACGATTTTATTTCACAGAGTAAACTGCAAATAAACCATGGTATTCTATGGTGGTCTGTTGCAATCATATTTAGGTCCAGTGACGTCACATTGCCTTAAAGGTGAAATGTAAAGGTTTTTAGATTCTCCTTTTCACATTTTATATGACTGAATAATGATAGAAATACCAGTCTATCTAATTCACTTGGTTTAATTTGAATTATCTTGTCTGCTAGAATCTTTTCAAAAGCCGGTACCCCTAGCACAGCTGAATTCAGATTTGCAAAACGTCATCGCTTATCTTTCCTTGACAGTGACGTCACATCAGACCAGCAGCCCGGAGACTGAATGTTACAAGTATTGACGCCCAGCCAGATGGTCTGATGTGACGTCACAAACCAACGTCAAACAAGGGCAGATAAGCGATGCGGATTTCATTTCTGAAATCGGCCGGGCTTGAGATACCAACTTTGAAGCACTTTTCAAAAGCTACCAGGAAACAAAATACTTCAAATAAAACCAAATGAAGTATATGGGCTGATATTTCCATCATTAACTAGCCCGCGAAAAATATAAATAGGAAAATATGAAAACCTTTGCATTTCACCTTTAATACATATATTTCAAACTGTGTATTCACTTTCTAATGCTTGATTCAAGCTTAAGGTGTGTATACTTTGAGTTTTAACACAGACTCACTGTACCAATGTGCATCTTTCAACAACATCTGGGAGATGGTAACTCATAAGTGTCAAGTCATTTTGAATCTTGCATTTAATTTCTCCGATTTTGGTGAACATGTACATTGAAACTGTGAGTCTGTGTTGAAACTCAAAGTATACACATTGGAAAGTGCATTCACAGTTTGAATTATAGATTATCATACGCTGTTTTCAGTTCATGTCGTGAGAGATGTTTTCCCATCGCGAGCGCGGTGATACCAACTCGAGTCCTGCCAAAGGCAGGACGAGAGTTGGTATCACCGCGCGAGCGATGGGAAAACATCTCGAACGACATGAACTGAAAACAAAGTATGATGGTCTATTTATCACCTATATACTATGAATTCTGCAGAGTTTACATACTAAATACGTCTTTACTGACCAGAATATTTGGTGCTCAAGCTTCGTTGATTTGAGCTTCATATATCGGAAAATAAATCGTATACATCGGCCTTGTGTGCAATAAAGTTGAACTCGTCCGGCAAGTGCTTGAGAACTTAGCGCGTAAGAATACATACTACAGTAATCCGTAGTTGTTTTGGCACGGAAAGTAATGTCCCGTCCCAATAAATGTATTCCCCGTATACTGAGAATGTATCTGAATTGGAAAAAGAATAGTATAACCATATTACCAGTCCACTGTTCTCCGAGGAGTTTGGACCTATTTTTTTCATCGGATTGACCAAACC
The DNA here is from genome assembly GCA_036873755.1 of Hanleya hanleyi. Lineage (NCBI taxonomy): Eukaryota > Metazoa > Mollusca > Polyplacophora > Lepidopleurida > Hanleyidae > Hanleya > Hanleya hanleyi. The sequence continues at coordinate 8,393 of JAVTVY010011876.1, forward strand.
CTGAACAAGTTGTCAAGAACATACCGCGCTTTGATTCCATTAATTATCCGCACCCGTGCATCTCAAGGACAGAAAAGTGCACTTCAGTAACGAGTTTATCGGCTGATTTTCCTAGATAAAATTTAAATGAATATATTTTTCCAACACATTTGTGTAGACTAATGTCAGTGGACAATTTACGAAAGTGTCAGAAAATATTAACAACAACACCGTTTTTCTGATATGTCAAGTTTGGTAATATTTTAACATTTGTATATTGTATGAGTTTCACAAAACTTCACAAGCTTCTACATATTGCAACATTTCCAGAAATTACCAGAAATTTTCATCAAAAGTAGGTCAGCTCAGAACTTGCTGGTAACATTCCACTAATGCAACTTCATGCAAAAAATCAAGATTCTAATGTCAACGGTTCTCCTTATTTTGCGGACGAAAGGTCTCTGATGAACTCTCACTCACCGACTACGGACAATTTGCAGATGGTAGCCTACTTCGTAGGAATATACATATTGACAAAATATTGTGAAGTTTTAATGTTATATCATTGAATTATAAAGAAATCTATATATATTTCAACCTCATCCAATTAAATCTTATAACATTGAACGAAACTGGTTTTTATGGAATATTAAAAATAGCTGTCAATACTGATTCTGCTTTATTCTGAAAACTTAATCGTCATCAGAGTCGCTTTCAATAATCTTAATTCGCTTCCTCTTGGGCTCTGGGTGTTGAAATGTAACATTGCAACCGGTTATAAAAGGGCCGCTGTAGTGAGGAATTGACGGTGGCCTGGTCGGGACGTCAGCAGAACGCAAAGGGTGCCACTGGATGGGAGGTTGCGTATAACAGTTGGTTTCACTTTCGGACTGCGCGGGAAATTCATTGGGAAAAGTGTGACTTGCGGGTGCAGGGCAGAAACCTGTATACGGTGGGAAGTAACTGGGGAAAGGTTGCATATATTGGCCTAGGTTCGCGGGATACATGTACGTTGGCATGGACGGTCTGGGACAGAACATACTGCTGTTTATCTGCGCTTGTGATGGATTAAGTTGTGAGTGCGATGGGACCTGGTCTGTTTTCAAATTTGTCACGGTGGTTGTGGTTTGCTCTATATGTTGATCTTGACTGTTTATTGGTATTCCTCTTGTTAAATTTGTATACGGCCTCGATGAGGTTTTATACATAGAGGTTATCATGGTACTGTGTGTTCCGGGACGTCGTATCAGCTCGAGTGCTCTGAGGTCCGATCGCCGTATCGACCGAGCCCGCAGGGCGAGGTCGATACGGCGATCGGACCTCAGAGCACGAGAGCTGATACGACGTCCCGGAACACACAGTACCTTGATAACCTTTTTATCATATACCTGTATTTATATTAACTTTGTCGGTCATATTTAGCGGTATTTCCGCAGGACTATGTTGGATGATGCAGCATTCAAATCTAGGGTAGTGCACAGGCCTCGATTCTTACCCCAGTTTTATATGCAGAAACGAGTTGACAGTCAGTATAGCAGAAACAATGATCAAAATCAGAAAGAAGACAGAATTCATTTTTGGTTGAAATAAATTACCTATAATAACTGTAAATAACCTTCAATTCAACATTACATACAGTACCAGAATTTATATATATTATTGAATGTACCGCAATATTCACATGAGAACAAGGTTTCTCTTAGCTAGCCTCATAACTAGGTCAAAAAAGTATATTCATACGCGCTGTAACTTTCAAACTTTACCGGAAGCGACAAACATGTGGAAACTGACAGAAACGTTCTGTAACATTTAGAGTTTATATATTGATGTCTTCGACCAAAAGTGAAATGTATCATTCGGTTTAGTAATTATTTATGTCAAATTATTTGACGGGATCGATCCAGCAGACTGGCAGAGCGTTATATTCAGGGTGCAGTGGTGAAAGTTGGCGCCGTGAAAGTAGTTCAATCTTGAACGTCGCTCGACTGGGCAATCTCGAAACCAGAGCTATCCGGTCCTGTCCTCCCTACTATGCTCTGGGAGGGCGCTCGGCAGTACGATCGGTCATTGGATAGAAACAAAACCCTAGAATTTAGAACATAACGAGAGCGTATCTGTGGGGATCAAGCCGACGTCCCGACGTCATGAATGTTACGAGCGCGTCTGAAAGATGACGTAGCCTACTAGAATTCTTTATGCATTCTTGCGAAACATTTTTTTATTCTGACGTCATGACGTTATGACACTGGCCATGAAAATGACTCATGACTGACGTTCTATAAAGAATAGGATATGTTCCAATGGAACCGGAAGGGGCCACGTGAAAGAATTTTTCAATGTATTATGGGACCAATTTTCAGCGACCGTCGTCCCAGGGGTCAATCTCGAAACCAGAGCTATCCGGTCCTGCCCTCCCTACTATGCTCTGGGAGGGCGCTCGGCAGTACGATCGGTCATTGGATAGAACACAAAACCCTAGAATTTAGAACATAACGAGAGCGTATCTGTGGGGATCAAGCCGACGTCCCGACGTCATGGATGTTACGAGCGCGTCTGAAAGATGACGTAGCCTACTAGAATTCTTTATGCATTCTTGCGAAACATTTTTTTATTCTGACGTCATGACGTTATGACACTGGCCATGAAAATAACTCATGACTGACGTTCTATAAAGAATAGGATATGTTCCAATGGAACCGGAAGGGGCCACGTGAAAGAATTTTTCAGTGTATTATGGGACCAATTTTCAGCGACCGTCGTCCCAGGGGTTCGTAGGAGCGGCCAATTTTCCAGCGGAGAGCGACCCCTGGTGGCGAGGTTGCCCAGGGGTTCGTCGGAGCGGCCAATTTTCCAGCGGAGAGCGACCCCTGGTGGCGAGGTTGTCGACTGGGCTCTCTCCGTTCAACTCAGCCTATCACGTAACAATGGCGCAAATCCCCCACAGATTCTATGGGGGCGCTGTACACTCGATTTTCTCGGAGTTCGTCCGGCTTTTAGCTCTGCTGTGGCTAGATAAACATCTTACAAATATTCTACGACATTAACTTCAGAAAATCTTTGCGAAATAAAGACAAATCTTACCTTAGACGACCAACATTGGTGAAATCCAAACGACGGTAGACTGCGCGTGCAGAAAACGTTCCAAATTTACGCTCGGTTACATGTTTTCAAAAAGTGGTATCATGCACGGAAACGGACTGAATTGAATCCGCTCAAAAACATGCATTCCAAGGACAAGAAACCGCGATGGAAATAAAAGCAAATTCTACAAATTGAGATCACATAAAATATCACTTGCTTTGATTCCAGAATATTGCCCTCCTTAATATATGAAAATAGCTGTGTACAGTTCAGTATGTGAATAAATGTTTAAATGATATAATATTGCTAAATCTGTCATTGCAGCGTTTGCTCATTAACGCCACTACTTTTTTTGGTGAGAGAGTGGGAAGAGAACTTATATATATGTTTCTATCTATATTTCCATCGCGGTTTCTTGTCCGCTGGTATCTAATTCTTTTGGGCAGATTCAATTCAGTCCGTTTCCGTGCACGATACCACTTTTTGGAAACCTGTAACCGCGCGTAAATTTGGAACGTTTTTGCACGCGCAGTCTACCGTCGTTTGGATTTCACTGATGTTGGTCGTCTAAGGTAAGATTTGTCTTTATTTCGCAAAGATTTTCTGAAGTTAATGTCGTAGAATATTTGTAAGATGTTTATCTAGCCACAGCAGAGCTAAAAGCCTGACGAACTCCGAGAAAATCGAGTGTACAGCGCCCCCATAGAATCTGTGGGGGATTTGCGCCATTGTTACGTGATAGGCTGAGTTGAACGGAGAGAGCCCAGTCGAGCGACGTTCAAGATTGAACTACCGTGAAAGATACCCGCTGCGGTCGTCTGAGTTTGTGACAGGAGATTCTGGTTTATTCGTATCGGAATGTTTTGGTCGGTCAGTGAGTCCGAACTTTGTATCAAAGGGCCGGAAGTAACAGGGACACACGGAGAATCGTCGACATTACTGGTACTTGGGATAGCGTGACACGGAGATTTATTAGTTGCCGTATCTGTTATACCGAGAATATGTGACATCTCTTTCTGTTGTTCATGACTGGCAACAGCATAATTGTTCAGACTGGCAACGTTTTTGTGCCCCGTCAGTTGCATAATTGTTGTCGGTGGTACTCCAGCGTGGAGAAGACGTGTCGCTGTCGATTTTCTGGCACTGTGATTGGTTTTCCGTCCAGGTATGTTAGCATTTCCTGTTATTGTTTTCATAATTTCTCCTAATTTATTTTCCCCCAGTGGCTGACATTTATACCAGACAGAGCTTGATGCTTTCCTCTGGTAGTGTATGGCAAGATAAAATGGGCTATCAGGAGCACACATTTTCTGGGGCCTGTGACTTCGGAACTCCTTGTAAGTGTGAACGGGGCATTCCTCAGGGTTATTCGGCAAGGTGAATTGTTTGGGGTGGAAGGGGCGTTCGTGGCCACTCGGATTGGCACCGGTTCTCGTTTTTGTCACTCGCTCATTGAATTCAATGAATTCTAGACCGTTCGCATCAGTTTTTAGCGTTAAATCCCCCCACCTCAGTTTTCGGTTTTCAGAAGTTGGCCGCAGCCCAAAATGCATAGTATTGTTCAACCACATTTTGTTTTGTAACTGTTTTGGACTCTGGCAGCCAAGCTGACTCGTTTCAGATAGGATGATCTGTTCCTCTCGGGTGAGAGGCTCTGATTTATTTGGCCTATTTCCTTTTCCTTTCGCTTTAAGTTCTTTTCTTTTAGAGGCCAGGACATCCCGACTTGTCTGGAACTCGCGGTCCAATATCAGACTGTATGGGTAGTTCTTCTCACGCAGGAACCTGTCAATACCTCGATGGTAACTTACTTGTAAGAGTGTCCGGCTCATATTCAGATCCATCAAATTTTCTAATTGAAAGCAGAAATGAGTCGATGTAGTTGTCCAGCTCCAGATGTGGGATGAGCTGTAGTTCCCGTTCTTCGAACCGTGGAGAGGCCCCAAGCCATTTTGCAAAAGTGCGTACCACGCTGTCAGTTTTCCGTACAGTATTTTTATTTCTCATATCAGTAACAAACTCTGTCTGGGATTTCTGAAGCTCTACAAATGTTGGGGCACGGTTATTCACATTTGGAGGGGGGTCATGATGTTGTATTCGTTCATTCAGCAATGCTAAATCTACAGGTTCCGGGTCGGAGTCCGATTCATCATGGTTTTCATTGTACACTGGTGGTGGTGTTGTTGTTGATGACGTTGTTGTTGATGCTGCCACCGCAGTCTGATGTTGCATCGTTATATCAAGCTCAAGAGGCATGTCCCGAATAGCACCATCAATTCCATCGTCACTGGGAAAGTTATTTGTTGAACCGCCTTCGTCAGATTGGTTGGGGGAATTGGGCAAAAAGCCCAGGTCAAAATTTGCCGGCTCAAAAGAACTGTTCGTGTCACTGTCAAAATTGGCAAAGGAATCCTCCATTGTACAGTGTATGAAATTGTAGAATACTAACAAACAGGAAAATGTCAACAGGGAATAATAATTAACGAATGTCTGAATATATACACAGTTTTCTGGCGATAATTCTCGTTTTCCGATAAGAGCTGTACTCGATTAGCTAAATAATATATAGCCCTCAAGAGTATGAGGGCTTATATAGCCCTCAAGAGTATGAGGGCTATACGTCGGCCCCAGTCACCTCCAGCGAGGGTTTTAGATAATTTTATTACGAATCACCCACCTCTGAACCTGCCGTACATCTAATCTCTATCCCCTCCTGCGCACTATTTCAAAATCTTGCACACTATTGTGAAATAGTAACGAATATATCGCCGTCTGAATTTCCCAGACGACTTCCACTTTAAACGCGCCATGTTAACCGTATAGAGTGACGTCACCAACATGGCGTGCAGAGAGCTATAATAGAAGTTTCCGACTGGAAAATTCAGACGGCGATATATTCGTTACTATTTCACAATAGTGTGCAAGATTTTGAAATAGCGCGCAGGAGGGGATAGAGTTTAGATGTACGGCAGGTTCAGAGGTGGGTGATTCGTAATAAAATTATCTAAAACCCTCGCTGGAGGTGACTGGGGCCGACGTATAGCCCTCATACTCTTGAGGGCTATATATTATTTAGCTATACTCGATAAGTATGAATTGCTGAAGACAGACGTTTCTATTAAATAAATTTTATTTTCATTGTAAACCTGGCCCTTTGTATGTTTTTTGAGGACATCGGCTTTATCGCATTGTGCTTCCTGAAAAAAAAAAATAACTTAAATTTTTGGCCACGAACACGAGATAAACAGTGACCGTGGTCCAATATACTTGGATATGTTGCAGGGGTTTTCCCGACAGGTGGCGCGACTCAATGCGACCTAGATAGACAAGGCGAAAGTAGTCCCTCTTTTTCCGGAGGATGTGATACGGGAAATGCGATACGGAATAAGAAAACATGCCTTTGTATTTGTTACCTAGCATACATAGGTATATGATAAAATAAGATGAATCTGAAATCTGAATCTCTATGACCGGTACTGAGAGTCAAAGACATCTCCTCCTGAGTTTTCAGAGAGTTCTTCGCGTAGCTGTTCAGCGAATTGACATTCTTGTGTCCGGAGTGCTGAACAACTTTGACGGGGTCGAAGCCAGCATCGATGAGCCCAGTGACAGTGCCTTTTCTACCGCAGACAGCGGTGAGTTTTTTCCATGAAATATCCGCAGCCCCGGACATTTCTGGGATCAATTTTGAGATTTTGTTCGCTCCCATGGGAGTTTCCTTATACCAAACATGACTTCGGGGGGAATAGATGATGCCGAGATAGAAGGGACTGTCGTCGCTCAACATTGATTGCGGTCTATGGCTCCGATATTCCTTGTACGTTGCGACAGGGCATCGCAGTGGATCGTCGGGCACAGCCCATGCCTTCATCAAATATGGCTTCCTGTTCGCTGGATCTATTCCAGTTCGCGTCTTGGTTTGCCGCTCCTTAGAGTGTTCAAGAATTTCTTTACCATTCAACATCTTCAGTTTGATGTCTCCCCACAACACATTTCTATGTTCTGTGGCTCCACGTAGACCAAATTGCTCATAATTGTGCAGATACATTGCATACAATAGTTTTTTTGCCATCGTCACGCGAGAGGACCCCTTTAGCATAAAGCAACTCCTTATCGTCCGGTGCGATAGGGTCCGACGCATTCGGGAGGTTTCCCTTGCCTTGTTTCTTCAAGTCAACTAATTTCGCGCGGAGTGTATCCACAGAATCCTTGAATAATATGTCCTTGGAGATATCATATCTGTATTTCTTCATCTTCAAGTAGCGCTTGAGCATCGATGCGTGTCCAAGCAGGGCGGATGGCTCGTACTCCTCACCAGCACCTTGTTTGCTCTTCCTAATTCCAACATAGAATTCTGCCAGGTACCCATCCAAAATTTCAGGGGGCAGCTCGTGTATCTCTGTAGAATCCTGGTGCATCTCCAACATGAACAGTTTGAATGCACGCACTGTCGTCATCATTTTCCGCAAAGTGTTTTTGTTCTGACTGACTGCAACCAAATTTTCCTGGTCAGCTCTATCATTCGGTACAAATCGGTTTGCAAATGAAGCATTGCTTCTGGGCGTAAAATCGAGTTGATCAGATTTCATGTAACTAAAGTCATCATTAGTTTCATGCCCAAGAAGCTGCTGCAAAAGGCCGGCATCGATAGTCGGAAAATCAGCCATGTTGCATCGATTTCGCACAGCAGACGACTTCGTAGTAAAAGTTGTAAATTTGACCTCTGTGCACCTAAAAGTAGTTCGGCAGAATCTCTGACGTGACTCCAATCAGCCAACGAAAATGAAGGGGGCGGAGCTTCTGATAAAAAAACGTTCCATTTTGAGAAATTACATTCTCATTTTATTATCATCAGCTTGTGGCCACAAATTTGACTGATACAGTAATTATCATTGCTATGAAGGATGCAGAATTCATAGTATATAGGTGATAACTATATGTATTAAGGCAGTGTGACGTCACTGGACCTAGATATGATCGCAACAGGCCACCATAGAATACCATGCTTTATTTGCAGTTTACTCTGTGTAATAAAATCGTAAAACATTACAATAAATATTTTCCGACACTGTTCGCAATGGTCTTTCATTTGATGCAAACTATACTTGAGGGTTTACTATCACTTTAACTTCGGTGATCTGACGAGAACCGGCGTGTCCAACGCTATACGCCGTATTAATATTAGCCTACCGTACCGGTATGCTCTATTACAGTATACAGATAGTAGATATAATTAAAGTTTATATGGCATGGGGCGCTGTTGTCGTACTGGGGATATTGGTGCCAGTTGGTTCAGAGGGCTACAGGCAAAGTAACCCCAGTAAACTAGTAAACACTGTTCATATGTTCTAAACTGTTTAAAGATGGGGGAATTTGGTTTAAATTGTCACACCCAAGGTTAGTTCACTCATATGGTAACAAGCCAGTTTGGATGGTGGAAGAAGACGAAGTATCCGGAGAGAATTACCACTCGTCGGTAAGTAACTGGCAACATCATTTTCGTTTGGGAGCTTGGAGCTTCGAAGCTTAGAACTTGAAACTTCGGAACTGGGAACTTGGAACTTGGGAAGTTGAAATTAGGGAGCTTGGGAGCTTTGAAACTTGTTTTAGGGTGTCCTGATTTCTGGAACTCTCCTTCCCACTCAAACTCTCTGTGCCAGCAGTACATGTATATGATGTCAATAGATACATAATTATGTCTAAAATATATTTGAGACGTTTTTGCCCCGGCTACTTTCATGTACCGAACTGTTACTGGTATAATTAATTGGCGCAACCCAGGGGGGTGCGGGTGGTGCGATCGCAGACCCCTTTTTTCATCCAGACATAACTAGGGAACTTGGGAACCTTGAAACTTGTTTTAGGGTGTCCCCCAGAAACCACAGTCGAGGTGGAATATCGAATACTGGTTATATTGTGAGATATTCTTTTTTTTTTTGCAGCCATTTAATATATATATATATTAAAAAAATTCTTTCAGGGAGACGAGGTACTTCCGCTAACTGTAAATCAAAGCCGTGTACAAGTAAGTGGAATTTTGTACGGCGACTGCTTTGTGTTTTGAAGATGAAATGCAAAAATTTCTAATACAGATATGTACGGGTATTACCTACAGATAATGGCAAATGTGGTTACGGTGTGGACGAATATATGGATGAAGATCAGATCACGCCGAGATTGATCGCCATATGTTCACAGATATCAAGACCATTTGCGGGTCGTGATCAGTTGAAAATTTGGTGGGGGGAGGCTCTAGAAGGGGGAGAGGGGGGTGTCTCCCACTCGGCGTAAGATTTTTCTTTGAAACTGTTGGTAAATTGGCGTTCACTGAGAGCATTTGAGCGGTGAGATTTTATCCCAACAATCTAATTGAAATTAAATCCTATCTGCTTCCCCATTTAGATATGTCGTTTGAAGGATCTAACAGGCTTGCAGTAACTCGAGTGTCAACCAATCCTGAGAGCGCTTCATATTGCTTTGAAGTCAACATTAATGATAGAGAACTTTTGGTTGGCTCAGTCGACTCAGACGCCGCGCTGTGGTTAAACCATTGCATTTCACCTTAAACCCTGGTCCAGACTCGGACTACTTAAACCCCGACTTATGACATCAAGTAATTGTATTCATCTAGAGTTCACCCGGTAAAATAGGGAAATGGATCCAATATAGGGTATACAAGAACCTAATATCTCAATACAATTGCATATGTTCTATTCATTAATATAGTTATATTTGTTTATTTACAGAGAAATGCTCGGGAAAGAGGGACTGTGGCAAGAATGGGATAAAATGTGGTAAAGAAAGTGTGATGAAACTGATTATGACACTTGATTGCGGAGGTGTATTGGATAGGTCCAATTATCCCGATATTCGACAGGATGCAATATATAGTAACTCTAATGTGTTCTGTGTTCACCAATGCCTATTAGAAGTATGAATAAGAAATATTATTTCGGGAGAAGAGAAGGAAAACTATACACTAGAGAATGCTTCTAAGGGTCATAATACAAATAGTAGTTGAGCCAGTTGCATCCATAAATAAAATTATTTAGGATACTGAGCTCTCCTACACACACTTTTGCATACACACTAGAATTCGTCTTTATCAACCTGAAAGTATGCCTCATATGGTAATGCATATATTGTTGGAAAGCGCATTTCTTAAGGATTCCAAATATATAAACTTGTTCTCTGTAAACCTGTAGGTTCTGAAGATATTTTTTTTCAAAAAAGTATTTAACGTATTGTCATAATAACGTACATCATAAGTTCATGTAGAAGACAACTCCGTGTCTCAGTTTTATCAATTTTGGCTTAGTTCTCATTTTGGTGACATTTAATGGAATATTTCTTTACAAAATTGAGCAACTCACAATTTTGAACTTTGAAATTGAATCAGATGTCAATAGAATAAGAACTAAACCAAGATTCAATAAATTGAGACATGGATTTCCTGTTGGAGTTGTCTTGTACAGGAAATGATGATATGAGTTACGATAAGTTGAATACTTTTTTGAAAATAGTCGTTTATAAAAGAAGTCTCCTGTTGTTTTTTTTTGTTTTTTTTAACTATAATATCTTCACAAGCTACAGATTTACAGTGAACACATTTATATATTTGGAATCCTTAAGAAATGTACTTTCAATAAGTGTACATTACCGTAGCTATAAGGAATACTTTTGTCTGTTTAAAGACAAATTCTAGAGGGTGTGTAAAAGCGTCTTTAAGAGGGTTCATTACCCTTAAACTTGGGATGATCTGTTATATATTCAACATACACAAACTGTTTCTCAAAGAACGAGGTATTTCCATTCCTTCCACTCATACCGATATACCAAAATTGTATCAAAATGCATAAATCACCGTACAAAGCTGGATTTTTGTTGACAAGAGTCCTGGAGAGTTGAATCATTTTGGGGGAATTATTAGATCCCTTCTTATTCACCAAACGGTATATAGACGATCTCCTACCACTGTATATTAGTGACGCTTGGAAGGATATTTATATTACCCCTTCACTGGATTTGAAGGAAACTACTGAAAGCCTAGAAGAAACATCATATCTGGACCTATACCTTTACAAGAATGAAACGGACTTCCTCTCACATCGACTCTAAGATAAGACAGATTGATGATTACAATTTTGACATAGATAACTACCCATTTCTGGATAGCAATAAATCCCGGAAGTACCTGCATACGGTGTATACATATCTCGCCCGGTAGCATTGCTAGATCATGTACAGATTGTGAGGCAATGAACGCCACAGGATATTATTTTAAACAAGGCTATACCGTCAAACGCCATCATTCAAATCTCCTCAATTTCTGTGATAAATTTCTTACACTGACGGCAAGATACGATCGTAGCGTGAAAGATCTTTGGCGCTACGTTTCGTAACTTATGTCTAATTTCTCATAACTCGGGACTAGGGGCCGTTTCGATATCGTGTGTTCCACATCTCCATGGTGTTCAAATGAAGTCATAATCTAAGAGTGACTGAGATACATACTCTGGAAAACGACTTGGAAATTCGTGTTGATCAATAATAATGGTCAATGATTGTAATTTTATGTGACCATGTCTTGCTGGCATCATTGAAATCTGTTGACCGCTTCTCTCTTGTAAGAAAACATCTTGTGTTTCTGTTATTTTTTATTTCGTTCACATTTGGAATTGGTGCGAACTGTCATACGAAATAGGTCTTTCGGTCACTGACGCGGAAATTCTTTTATGGACGACGGCTGAGTATTGAATGTCGGATCTGACGCCTGCAATAGACCTTATTCCCAATCGCACGAGATCGCCGATTTGTGCGAGAGTTTGAGGGAGAGATCACTCTGGGAGGCAAAATTGGCGGGAACGGTTCACCGCAGGCACGCCATCGTTGCCGGAAATAAACGAAATCGCGCAGAAGTCTCGCAAAATCTTGTTCTATTGGGAATATAGTGTAAGCCCAAGTCATTTTTCAAGAAGAATAAGAAAGAATACTGGTATATTTGCTGTTCAAATCCTTTCACTATGTTTGCATTACAGTATCGAAGACAGTCTGCCATGAAACCATCTCCACAAACTCAGCTACAAACTGCAGAGTTTATAAGAATGGGGTTTACACAACGTTGAAAGCGATTTGTAAGGACAGCTCTGCAAAAATGATTGAATGCGGTAAGAATGATTATTTAATATTACGAATTTTATAGCACGATAAAAACCAAAACATTGTAGTGATGAAAAATACATTTTTTTTCACTCCAGCTTGCTGTTCTTTCCATTACTATAGGCATACAACTTAGAACTTCTTTCTGCTAATTCAATAAGATTCCCCGGAGGCCTACAGCATTTTGAGCAAGAGAAAGAGTAAATTGTAGCATTCTCTTCCATTCGGCCTTTTCCGAATATATACCGAAGTTGAGTAAAGGACCTCTCTCATAACACTCACAGCTTATTAAAATATATATATGACAAGTTACAAAGCAGTCCACCAAAAACTATTGCGAACATGAAATAATTTGGATATTTTTAGAAAATGGGTGACACAATATTGGTCTGTCGTCTATCAGAAGCTGAAAATTATTCTTTTGCCAAGTATTTATCATACAAATTCAGAAAAAAACCTAAATGGGCTGTCTGCCGCTATGTCGCAGAGTTGCGGCATGTGTCCCTCCCCAGCAACCCATTCAGTCAGGGTTTCGTTAAGTGGCAGTTACGCGCCCTGGTGCCCGGATGTAAATTATAGTTCGGGATTGAGGGACTTTTATTACAAAAGAGCGATATATTACGATGGTGGTGGGTACTCCCGACGCCGTATTTGAAAATAAGTCTTATAAATCTATTCTTTGTATCCTGGTGGCCTTGAACCCGAAGGCATCTCGTATTTAGTTGCATACATGAGATGAAGACCATATGGGATATATCTTACCATTGAACATTTTGATTTTACAGACTGTTCCTCCTGCGCAAGCATAACGGTGAAAAGTGAGTAAATTTTCGATTGAACTTTTATGTATAGCTTGATTATAAGAGACCCCGTTGAAGCATATACACAAGATGTTGAGGTCATAAATATTCCACTGCCTGCCTCTGTTTTGATGGATAAAATTAGAAATGGCCTGTTACATTAATATATTGAGATTGAATGAGTGAGTGAGTGAATATGATTTAACGTCGCTTTCAACACTCTGCCAGTCATATCACGTGTTTGGTTTCCATTCATTTTCACACCCGGAAACCACACGGGTGGGGTCCTATTCCTTGTAACATCCACGGGTGGGGTCCTATTCCTTGTAACATCCACGGGTGGGGTCCTATTCCTTGTAACATCCACGGGTGGGGTCCTATTCCTTTTCACACATTTTCATATCGTCTCACACTAATACATATCGTCTCACACTAATGTCACAGTGGTGTTGACATTTGAACTTGGATACCTGACATATCGTCTCACACTAATGTCACAGTGATGTTGATATTTGAACTTGGATACCTGAAATATCGTCTCACACTAATGTCACAGTGATGTTGACATTTGAACTTGGATACCTGACATATCGTCTCACACTAATGTCACAGTGATGTTGACATTTGAACTTGGATACCTGACACATCGTCTCACACTAATGTCACAGTGATGTTGATATTTGAACTTGGATACCTGAAATATCGTCTCACACTAATGTCACAGTGATGTTGACATTTGAACTTGGATACCTGACATATCGTCTCACACTAATGTCACAGTGATGTTGACATTTGAACTTGGATACCTGACATATCGTCTCACACTAATGTCACAGTGATGTTGATATTTGAACTTGGATATCTGAAATATCGTCTCACACTAATGTCACAGTGATGTTGACATTTGAACTTGGATACCTGAAATATCGTCTCACACTAATGTCACAGTGATGTTGACATTTGAGCTTGGATACCTGAAATATCGTCTCACACTAATGTCACAGTGATGTTGATATTTGAACTTGGATACCTGACATATCGTCTCACACTAATGTCACAGTGATGTTGACATTTGAATTTGGATATCTGACATATCTACTCACACTAACCGATTCATGAAGACAAAATCGATTTTAAAATAATTTCCTGATTTTGACTCACACTGATCTTGACTGCTCCCTTTGACGTCTCCCACTAAAGTATCTTCTACTCATCAAAATTTCGACAGTCAACTTGACCTCTGACCTTCATCCTGCTATGCAACACATTGTTACCCACTGCCACAGTGACCTTGGCCTTTGATCCATTGACCTCAATTTTGGAGCGCGACATCAACATGAACAGTGACCTTGGCCTTTGATCCATTGACCTCAATTTTGGAGCGTAACTTCAACATGAACGCTTAGTTATGCTGGGGATATATGAGGCCGGGGGGTGGACCAAAATGGTATAGCTTGACCCAAAGGTATAGTGTGGTAAGTTTCAGCCCCTAGCTCAGAGGTAAGAGAAATAATGGGGGGGGGGGGGGCGGAATGGCTCCTCGACAGGTTCCAAAAATCCCAGGTCAGATAGGTTTAATAATTTAAGGAGCTGAATAACGAAAGTCGGGAGGAGGAGGAGACGGACAATATGTATCACATAGGGCTTAGCCAGCTATAGTTGACGTGATCCAAAATATGTAGCTCAGTCCACAGCAGATACTAGCTAAGCTGAAATTATTCGGTGTAAAGGTAAGCTGATACTTGGCCGAGGTAGAGGTTAAAATGCATGGATACAAATGTTGTGTTGCTGTCACCGTAAATGATGGATACAAATAATATGTTACGTCAGTATTGATGTGATATCCGACATCCATTTTTCAGCTGTCGTTCACAAGAGATTTTCTGCGAAATCGAACGACCTTTCACATTCGATAGTTAAAACCACTTCCAAAAAAAAAAAAAAAAAGAAAATAATAATAATAATAAAAAAAATACAAGTTTGTGTCTTTTCTCTCGCTCTCTCACTTAATAGAAAAAGAAAACATTAATTTACAGGAAGTTGGTCGACTAAAAAAGGCTATCAGAATGTAAAAAAACGCCGGAACCGTCTCAAATTGGAGGGAGATATCTCCGCATCAGATGTCGGTGAATGGAAACTGGTGTGCAAGAAGGAAACACGCTGCGAGGACGGTGAGTTCACACTTTTGAAACATGATAAGGGCTTGCGCAATACCAACTATCTAGTAAGATTCTGTGAACGCCATTTCCTGTTTGCCAATTTTGGCTCAGTTATCCAATCAACTTACAGAATCAGCTCTTTCTTGTCATATTGTGCAAGCCTTCCATTGTGCAAGCCTTTCATTGTGCAAGGCTTCCATTGTGCAAGCCTTCCATTGTGCAAGCCTTCCATTGTGCAAGCCCTCTATTACGTTGCCTTTTTTGATGAACCGCTACGAGAGATAAGACTTCTGATTTGAACTTCACGTACACTGTACTGCATCTTCCTGCCATCCTTTATGCAAAGAAAATATATCCATGCATTCCTAGTCAGAAATAGTATACAAATAGAGTGGAATTTTATATTTACTTTGTAACTGCATACCTACTAAAATTGACTAAACGACAACCTTATTCGTCTAAATTTATAAATTTACTGTTTATATGAATTTAACACATGAAAGAGTATTTCATCTATGCACTATATCCATAAATATGTTTTATTTATGGGCAAAAAAAAATACATTTTAACATATCGTGTTAAAAACTGAACACTTATGTTCATATCCGATCAGAATATATATGAACACACGTGTTCGAAACTGATCACCATGTTAGAACACCAACGTTCACAAATGAACACAAATTCTGTAGCACTTTTGGACACTAGCGTCCGCGAGAACATGTGAAAGTGTTCAATTATGCATAAAAGTGTTCAAAAGTACACACTTCAGAATGAACACAAATTTTTCAGATTTCCAATATTCAACACTTGGTGATATAGTGGACAACCTATTTCGTTGTTTTCATAGAGGACGACCTAGTTGACGAGCTTGAAAACAATACAGTGACACATTTTAAATAAATCTCTTTTAATACGTTTACATGTTGGAAAGGTGTTAGAAACTAAAGTCTGTCCATTTTAATTAGTCGTCTACTTTGGAGCTTGTCAAAAATCAATAGTTAACCCAGCAACAATTTTCTTTTTTTGCAGCATGTATAACAAAATGAACTCTACAAAATGACTACCATTTCTCTGTGATATCGATAATATATCACGCCTGAACTAACTTTCTAATTCTCTTCATATAAAACGCCAGTACAGTTGTTTTTGTACTGGGCCTCAATTACATAGGGAGACGTAATAATGTATTCATGCTAACTGGCACAAAGGTCATTGATGCCGAATACAGTAATAACAGGCGGTCCGTGGGAGTGTCGCTTATATCCCATGCCCAGTGAAATGGCCAAACGATAAACCGCGCACACCTCTATGACCATACACGGCATTGTTGACCTTTGTACTAGACAACACGAATACGTTATGACGTCTCCCTACGTAATTGAGTCTCGGTACATGGAACAACTGTACTGGAGTTTTATATGGAGAGAATTACAAAGCTATTTCGAGCGTGATATATCATCGATATCGCGGAGAAATGGTAGTCATTTTGTAGAGTTCTGTTCGTTCTACAAGATGCAAAAAAGAAAATTTGTGCAGAGTTAACGGCTGATTATTGACAAACTCCAAAGTAGACGACTAATTAAAATGGACAGACTATAGTGTACTTTTCAGTGTTCAGGATATGCACGCTTTTTTGACAGCGTATATAATTGATATTTTCTGCAATTTTGGTATATTAGATACTAATTTTATTCTTCCTTCGGTTTGTAGAATTTGAATCCATCTGTGAAAGATTTGAGACAACCCAGGGATCCTCAACAGGTGAAGCATTCTTTTTCTCATCATGAAACGGTTTTGATCTATTAAGTTGGAAATGTTGCCGAGAAACGAACACATCAGAGAGTTGGTGAAAAACTATGATCGTATAGCGGGTTGAATATCTGTTTCGTAGCGTGTTCGAATGACCTAATAACGTTCGAGTGTTGACGTGGCAACTTCTTCAATGGAGTACGCTCTGTAGAAGCTCTCACCCAAGCTCTACCAGGCATCCATTACGTTCTGCTTTGCGCCTCTCCATGTAGCGCTGTAAGGGTCTCACGGACTGTGCCGGAGTTGACCCGAGGTCATCTGTTGCCACAGTGAACGAACATGGCGACCATCTAACTGGGCGAATTGATATCAGTAGCTTCTCACCGATATATATTTCCGCAACATATAGTTTTACGGTAATCTGTCAAAAAGCTGCCTTCAAACTGTGTGAAACTGGCGTTTTGGCATACACTGAATAACTGTTTAGTGTATTTCGAGATAAATATACATTTTGTGATCAGTAAAACAGTCAGATAGAACAGTTCTTGGTTTTACAAGAATCCTGTAAAAAATGGCGAGAACCCTACAGGGGTAAATGCAGCGTAGCGCAAAGCACCCTGGGAGAGGATGGCTCTCACCATCGCATCGACCTTTAACATCGCATTGCCACGTGAAGGGTCGATGCGATGTTAAGGGCTTCTACAACGCTCGCTTTAGCTCACTCTTCCGTTCTGTGAGCTTTTCTTCCGCCGTCCTCTGTGCTGCCTCGTTTATGACGGTGACAACCGAATGCGGAAATACGTAACCAATGACGATCATTCTCAAAGAGAGCCGTGTCTACCCGCGGGAGACCAAAGCGACTCTCATGTAAACTGGTGACATTTTTGAATCTCCAATCTCAAAGCGAGGCAGCATGACATCACTCGCTCGACCGGGACTATCCATTCTCAAACAGAGCCGTGTCTACCCGCGAACTACTTCCTGTATTAGATAACTCGCTTTCACGGCCAAGTATACATACTGACAATAATGTTTTCGCGATTGATATGCTCCGAAACGGAAAGACTCATTTCCCAATTATATAGCCCACGTTATGTTCAGCAATTCGCTTCAAACTCGGCGGAGTCAGCAGGTTAATGACAAGCCGGATACAGAGGTGAAAATCATACGCCGCCTACTCACCCCCCAAATTTTGGGGGGATGGCTGCCATTTACCCGTGAGACTCTTTCTCGCAGTAGGGAGTCTCGCGAGACGAGAATGCAATGACGCTATTTCATGTACATTACTGACAAATAGACTATTTTAAGCCAATTGTACTGCATGAAATCTGCCAGATCACCTCAATGGCTATAGTTCGTGTCCAAGGCTGGGCGACCTAATTCTTGCCATGCATTGTTGACAGTGCAGTGATACACGTTGCCACTGACAGTTCCTGGTCCGCTGAAAAAAAAACACCCGATGGTAAAATACGCCTACAAAATCTGCTCTGTCAATTCTTCATGCGCAATTAAATACTTCAAAGAATGCTTATTATGTTGAATGAGCGTTTTGCACATTCCCCATTTGTACTCCGTCATTATTGAGGATATTTCTTGATTGATCGATATAAGTACTCTCTAAAGGATGGCCTAACACCGTTTTGATGTAGATTAAGAAATTGAGAAGTATACGTTCGTCGTTTTGGGCATGTATTCAACTAAATTAATCTAACAGGCATCTTTTCGATAACACTACTCGAATATCACTACTCTTCATTGCACCATGTGAGCGTCTTGTCTGCGTCTTGTGTGCTGTCCTCAGTGTTTTATAGGGTGGATGGAGGGTATCTGGTTCCATGCCGCTTCAAACATTTTTTCTTTGAAGTAGCAGGAACGCAACTTGGCTGGGCGGTGCTTAGTTATTTCCGTCGCGATAAAGCTGAAATATTGTTCAAAGCGACGTTAAATTCTATTCACTCACTCACTCACTCGCTCAGATACTGTGTATTTTAAATATATCTAATATTTCCAGGTATGTCAGATTCCGGCGTGATAGCAGGAAGTGTGGTCGGTGCACTGGTCCTCCTGGGAATTTTAGGTTTATTGGTCTTCCTTTTGGTTAAGAAGAAAAGGGGAGCTAATCGGTATGCTGGTTAATCGTATGTTTTCGTACCCAACATAAATATGACAGCTACGCCATATATCTTACAGCGGGATATATGCTTCACGTATCAGAGTGTGTTAGTCCTCAAGTTTTAATGGGAGGCTTGCACATTAGAAATATTCAGGAAATAATCCTGAATAGATCAGATTGCACATCCACAACTCAATTTTAGGGATTTTACCTGAAATCCAAGGATAATTTCCTGAAATTCAGGTATATCAATCATGAATTAAATCTAGATTTCCTGAATTTTAGGGGATTTTACGTACCTGAATAGAGTCGGGAACTTGCTAATCAGGGTGATAAAGTTGCCTGAATTTCAGGGGAAATCCTCTCATTCAGATATCTTTTTCCTGAAATTCAGGTAATCAGCCCAGAATTTCAACCAAAATCCCAGAAATTGAGTTGTGGATATACAACCTGATCAGTTCAGGAATTTTACTTCAATATTTCTGAGAGTGTAGGAACTGAGGATAAACCGGAAGTGCTAGTTGTGCCAGGTGATTGGTTAACTGGGTTAAACATGAAGTGGCACAATCTCACGTTCGGCTATTTCCGTATTGGCGGAACGAGCCTCTCACATAGAACGCACCCACTGGTGGGGAGCGTATGACGATCACGTAGTGAACCGGATACGAAATAGTGCCTTTGATAATCAAGAGATTCGGGCGCATTTTATTGTGAAATTCAGTTAATTTTAACCAAACGAACATAATTCATTCAAATTATACAAAACTATTTCTATGTTTAGTTGAATAATAGCAATCTATCAGAACTCAGCAACTGGGCTAATTTTCGTCAATACGGAAATAGACGAATGCGAGATTGTTTCCGCCGAAAATTAATTGTGCGCATGATAAAATAAGATTCTTTATTGTACTGAGCATCCCATTTGGGACAGAGTACAAAACACACATAAAAAGTAGAATAAATAAGAAAGTAAACAAACAGGTGCGATGTTTCCGTTTTCGCTCCCAGAAATCCACTAGGCCAGAGGTCAGTTTTCGCAGCTAAAGAGAGTTCTGGGGCTAGATTGGAAGTGGCACTCACAGAACTTGATCGGATAACTGATATTACGAGTCAGTTTTGACAAGATACCTTTGCAGCGCCACTATCTATGATGTTGAGCCCGAGAAAATATGTCTAAATCCGCGTCGGGCGAAGATTTGTCTAAATCCGCGTAATGCATTATGTATTCTCTTGGATTTTAGGATGGCTTGGAACGTGAGGTCGCACTTTACTCTACCAATGGGTCATTTCAGCAACCCAGTCTTGCTGTACACAACGAGACCATTAATAGAACCAAACACACCAAATTTGGACCAGATATGGCCAATGTCCTTCTTATACCAGTTCTCGAGTGCGCATGCACGTACAACTGAACCTACGACGCAAATGACCCTCTGAACGTTCGTCAGCACCACATGCCGCTAGTCACCAACATGGGCTAGTGTTTCTTCCTGTGGGTATATGGAGTCCCAAGTGCGCACCCAATCCGATCGTATCTGGGCATTCCCTAACAGTTGCCGTGTGCATGCCAGTTTGCACAATAAACCCAATATGGCCCACATACACCCACTTTAACCCAATGTCAGAACCCACACACATGCACCCAATCCAACATTAGCTGTGCTTTCGCTACTACTGATGATTTCTCAGATGGTCCACCAGGAGATCCAAGGTCAAATCACCACACTTCCATCCCATTCCCACAATGAGCAATCACAATCACAGCTACACTAAGTCAAATTCTACACAAGTAATCATCTCATTCCAGTAGTAATCCTTACTGAAAAGGGTTTACTGTCTGCCGGGAAAGAAACTAATTTGTGTAAAACGATCTTATTTTAATATATGGTCACCTTTAATGCGAATAGTTATTTTGATTATGAAGGCCGGACATATTCTTTGTGGCGTCTGGATTGAAGATTTGACTTTATTTACCATGCCTTGTACTACACGTCGAATTGGTTGTTAGCCATGGAACAAGATATATCTTGAAGTCGAGTTGGATAATATCGTTTGGTAGGACAATCACTCCTCATTCAAAAAGATTGAAGTCTGAAAATCATAACTAAATCTTATTCTTCATACTTCGATCTGTAATAACACTTTTGGAACGTTTGAGCAGACATAGCGATGTAAATTGTCGATATTATCTACATTGCGATGTTAAGGGCTGTCCTGTCGACTCTTAACAAGTCAAGTCGATATTTTGTCCACTGTGAGATGATGAGTGCTCGACATGTCGACCCTTAACATTGCACTTCGACGTTAAGGGTCGATTCGATGTTAAGGGCTTCTGCAGTCGTTCTTGTTCCTAGTTGCCGCATTCCATCAGAAAGTGTTCCACTGTATCTTTTGCAACACAGCTGCACAGGGATGATGGAACCTGCCTAAGGCGAGGATATATATTTAGCTTACAATATTCGGTTCTCGTACATACTTCAGTCGTGTTTTTTTGACATGGGATATCCAAGAAGTGCTCCTTGCCTACGCTGGGCCTGAATTTAATTTAACTTAGTTCCGATCTTCCTTTTTCAGAAAAAATGAGAGGACGGTGAAGCAAAGAGACGATATGGATAATGTATTCATTAACGCTAATTTTGTAAGTATACACACGGGCTGTTTTTAATGTTGTATTTACTATCCTGGCACCGTTTGGGCAGGACTCCACGCACCCTCCCTCAGATTGGGGCAGTACAGTTATTACTCGATCAAACCGTTTCAAGTAACAGCCAATGAACGGAAGGCGTTATAGCAGACAAGTCGACTTACACTGTAGAACGGTCTCTTTGGTGTGCTCACTGAAAGTCCTCTTTCCACTCAAGACATTCACGGCTACTGGCAACTTGAGTTCAAATGGGATGAAATATACGACACACTGCCGCCATATTCGGAAAGGTCATGAGGCTGTCCGAAGAGTCTATTAATGAAAGACTGATCTTAGTCCTGACGAATTCGTCTTTCGTCATGTGTCGGTTTGTCAGGCGAACCATGACTAGGGATGATGGACTCCTCGATGCTTTTCAACGACCACATACCGTTAACTTTCGATTAACCTGTATTTGAAATTTTCAAAGGAAAGGCCGATTCTTTTTCCGTGGATTTTATTGCCACATATTTCATGAAAGCGATTTTGTGAGGCAAAACATTTTGTTAACCAATCCAGCGATTTCTGGATGTGGGTGCTGGAAGCTTAATCGCTTTGTGGATGGGATACTGAAGTTCCATTGATTTCTGGATGTCGGTACTGGAAGTTTAAACGATTTCTGGATGGTACTAGAAGTAACGTCGATTTCTAGATGTGGGTATTGCAAGTTTCATTCGGGGGTCACTCCCTTTACAGTCATCTGATCTACATTTTAACACGTTCGACTTCGAGGCTTACAGATATTAACTTCCGTTTATTGAACATATCTCCTTGTTTTCCCCACTTTGAATCGCCACTTACATATGACGCTTTTGACGGTAGATTCTCATACCGGCTCGTCTATTCTTGTATCCCTAGCCTGTGGGTGGGGGAGGGTCCGAAAAGCCTGTTCCAAAAAAGGATGAAGATATTGGCATTTGTGGCTGAGGTCATTTTGTGCTTATTTGGCTATTTAAAATTGCGGTCATGCGGGGGTACCAGAAAGTATTTTTTTTTGTCTTTTCAAACTTTTTGTTTCTGCTGCTAAAAGCGGACAAAGCCTATTTCACTTCACATCACACGATTATTTACTAATTCGTATTGCAGATTTTTGCGAAGCAAACTGCATAAGTACAAAAATCGGAAAATCGGCCGGAAAATGTTGCTATATAGGCCTGTGACAGTTTAATACGTGATTACCGCAGGCAGTTGCCATGCTCCTTTATTGTTGTGAGTTGCCGATCAGATTCACAGACGCCGCTGCCACTGGCTGTTTTCATCGCACTCATGAATACTAAAGGAATGCGTTTATGTTAAGCCAGAGGTGTTATGGTAGAAAGTCTCTGCAAAGTGGCTTCGTCGATGTTGTGGTTAATTAATTTTTTTTCCAAGAATATGATTATTTCCACCTTTTCATACACCACAATGACAGTGGATATAATATAATTGCGTTCTCTACACGCCCCTATACTACTATATCTTTATCTATAATGACAGATAAACGTAAGGTAGAGGTGTATGTAAATCGGTGTAGGTCGTATAAAACGCATTTTTATGATATCCACTGTCATTGTGGTATATGAAAAGTTGGGAAATAATTATATTCTTGATAAAAAAAAAATAATAACAACAACAACAACATGGAAGAAGACACCCACTGCTAGCCAAGCCACTGTGCGTCTCTGCATTTCTGAATGATGATCCATCATTCTTGAAATCGTATATTTGATTTCACACATTCCATGTTCTCTCACATTACAGAAGCATCCGGACAACGCCGCAGCTGCACAAGTCCTGCCTAACAGAGGGTTCGCGAAGGGATCTGGACATACCGCAAATCTCAATAAACAATGTCGAAATGACTATGAAGACATAGAGGCTGACTTCAAACTGACCAGAGTAGCCATCTCCGCTGCTAAAGTAAACTCGGGCCCCAACGAGTATGACCACATTGAATCTGTGAGACCATCTGATAAAACGGCAGAAACAGATTTCGGTGCCCGAAAGGAAATGCAGTCACAATGGGATTCAGTTGGTGGATACGAAATGCTCGGAGACGCAAGTCGACAGAGTGACACGGGAAAAGGACAGTACGAAACCCTCGGTCATTCACGGGACGACACAAACCTGGCACCATCAGATTATTTCGTCATGAAAAAGGACAATGTCCCAGATTCTGTCACGGAAACTGATGCAACAACGGGGAATTACTTCAGCCTAGAAGAAGAGAAGCCAACATGCCAGCAGTTTAACACTGGGCATGCATTATAGTGGCACCCCGGATCCTTGTCAAGGTGTACTTTATTCTCGGCTAAGAAAAGCGTATATCTGCGAAAAGTCCAAAGCATTAGGGGGTCACTTTTGTACATAGAGCTTGAGACATTTACCAGCTAACAATTCCGAAAGACATGATTCTGGAATCCTTGAGGGAAAAGGGCAAGGGCACTGGAAGATATTTGGACCATGATAAGCAAATATGGAATTGTCATTACAGTATGTATTCAACACGTTCCAACTCCAACGCCATTTCAGTTTTTGCGCGAACTTCCTGTTTGTACCAAATTCGCAGTTTTTTAAACTTGGCGAGATAGGGCGAGATTAGAAAAACAGTCGATATTTTGTGTAAAGATACCTAGACTCGCCAAAATATCTCGGACACTATCGCCAGCTGGGCTAAACAACGGCTTCAGTTATTTAATTAACCCGAAAAAGTTATAATTCTCCAGACAAAGTACTTTTTCCGAGATTTGACCCACTTCTGAACTGGACAGAATGCGGCAGTTACTATACCAATCTCAATAAATTAATATCCTATCAATGCTCCCCAATCGCATATGTCGCTATGTAAGATCTTAACTGATTTCAATTGAATTTGGTGTTCAGAGCGCCCAGGTTATGAATATTTAATAGTCTTATGACATCACGGCCGCATTTTAACGACTTTACTTGCAGACGTGGAGGTGGAATAAGGTCATCGTATCAGAAGATACCCCATCAGTGTGGAGCGTGGTTCGACTGAGCCAACGAAAAGGTCCCTACCAATGTGTTCCCTTCAAAGCACTGTGAAGAGTTCTCGAGATTGGTCAACACTCGCGTTAGTGCAAGCCGGTTAGATCCCACAAGCGACATATCCAAACAGGGGACCAGATAGGATATAATTTTAATTAGATTGTTGCTACACCTAACATTTCGTGGCCTCATGTGCGCATGCCCAGTTACCCCGGTTATGCAATGGCGATCTCGAAAATTCGAAAATACTTCGCCTTTCAGAAGACTAAATGAGAATCCTAATGGAGAATAATTTGCCAAGGTTGATGGTCATGTGTAATCTGAGAACTTTAACTCAAACTATTCTGGTACCGAGATTTTCAGCAATATAGTTCATAGTCGGACACGCAGCCCCTACAAGATATTAATACTGATTTCTATTGAGTGAATAGGGTCTGCTAGTTTAACCGGCAAAATTGACTTGGTTGCCGGACCGAAATGTCCTGCAGTCAAAAAACGATACTTTATACGTCATTTTCTTCACTCAAAATAATGAAATCCACCTTTTGAGTTAAATTTCGGATTGGAATCCGTTCTAAACTGTCCGAGGGTAGTTTATTCGAGCATTCTCACAGCTTTTCTGAACCGAGAAGAAATGTTTTCCGCCATGTTCAAATTCTTCAGCCAATGAAAAATCACTACCGCTACATTCTCCACGTTCGGGGACGGTCCGGCAGCTAGAAGATTTTGCCGGTAACTGGCAGACCCTACTGGCAGACCCTACATCAGTACTATCAGTATTATAAAATATCTTGTAGGGGCTGCGTGTCGGACTTTATAGCTCAATGAACATGAAACGCGTAAACCCTTGTTACTGAATATTGAGTACATTCAAGTATTACATTTTCAGACCAGACTTACAGCTCCGGAAATACCCAAGAAGTGAGTCAGCTCATTAAGTCATCTGGACGACACCCCTAAACTTCATTTGCATGAAGTCACTCCACCCCAGCTTTAGCCGTATTAAAAAAAGTCTTTACACGCGGTAAACCTTATTTTACTCAGAATTGTTGCACACATAAAACGTATCCTAGGCCATTGGTATTCTTTATTAATTGTAATGTTCAATGAAATAGCTAAAAATATAACAAAAATAGTAGATATGTATCTTATACTATTTAATATGTATTCTCTATTCTGTATTGTTTGGTGCGATGCTCTAACTGATCCGGCGCGGTTAAATGAGATTTTGGCGGCCATGAAATGCGGTTTGGAGTGCCAAAATGAAATATCACAAGAAATTTTGCAGTTACCGTAAAGTATATTGTCTTATGCTCTGAGTATTTTGTAGGCCCTGGGGTCTTATGCTGTGTGAACAACCGCATCTTGAAGTGATTTGTGCAAAATAGTCTATTTTGAGGTGAAAATAGCGTACTTTTCTCTCCGTGAACACAAACGCCAGTGAAGAACAAAGATAAACTTAAACCCAAAATATAGACCGTGTCAATAGTTAGTTGTTAGTAGTATATAGCAAGCAAAAGCCCTCTAGTTGACCTTTGACCTCGGCCAAACCACTTTTAGTCGGTAGGGGTCAAAGGTCAATGAGTGCACTTGAGAATACAGCGAAGAGATAAGGCCTTATTGATCTTTGACCAACCTTGCACCCATACCGACTAAAAGTGGTTTGGCCGAGGTCGAGAGGTCAATTAGGTGATTCCTCCGCGGTGATGCGATTTGGCGGTGATGCGGTCTGCCTCCGCGTACAGAAAGTAGTCCCAAGTATATAGAGGGCTCAGGGTATGTCTGATCTTGGATCATGTTTAGACATGTTAGGGTTGGGGTTTTTCCATCACGGGGAGTGCGCATGTGTATGACGTCACTTCCGGTCTGGGTGAATGGGGCGTGTGAACATGATAGGACATGTGCTGACCTGTCTGTGGGGTTTTTCCCTACAATATCGTTCACCTTCGTGTTTTTTCGGTGAGGTGCGATGGGTATGTCCGTGTCTTTTCGGTGAGAGGGAATATGATAGGCCATGTACTGTCTGTGGGTGTTTTTCCCGCCAGAATTTCGCTGTCGTCTGCTTGGGGTTGTCACGTGCCGAACACCTGGCTCCCCGAATTGCAACAATGTTGCACGTTCGCTACAATGTTGCGGTGAACACCTGGTCTGGCGTCTGCGTGAGTGAGCTCACGTGCCGAACACCTGGCTCCCCGAGATCAAGGCATGTCCAGACTTGTTCTGGGTTGTGCAGTTCTGCCATGCACAGGACGGGTACTAGGAATGCATATTAAATCTATATTACCATTGATGGGATGCCTGTACTGTTGAATGATAGGAATGCGTGTACATTTTTCCCGCCA
The DNA here is from genome assembly GCA_036873755.1 of Hanleya hanleyi. Lineage (NCBI taxonomy): Eukaryota > Metazoa > Mollusca > Polyplacophora > Lepidopleurida > Hanleyidae > Hanleya > Hanleya hanleyi. The sequence continues at coordinate 35,450 of JAVTVY010011876.1, forward strand.
GAATTTCGCTGATGTCTGCTTGGGCTGGGGGTTGTCACGCGCCGAACACCTGGCTCCCCGAATTGCAACAATGTTGCACGTTCGCTACAATGTTGACTTGTATGGTTCATACTGACTTGGTTCTGGGTTTTTTCCATCATGCGGCGGTCACGTGATTAGGAGTGCATGTACGAACTTGTATGCCGTCCATTCATTTGAGTCGGGGACTTGGGGCCCCTACGGAAGGATTTTGCAAGTCATGGGTGGGTGTATGTGAAAATGAGGATTTGTCTCGAAAATATAAAAAGCGGAACACGGACTTTACATATAAACTAGGGGAAAACCCCTATCAACTCTATCCCAAAGGGCTAATATCGGTCCCTGGCTTATCGGGTTCTCCCTGGAGTGGGTGTATGTAAAATTAGGATTTTTCCCGAAAATATAAAAAACGGAAAACTAGGGAAAAATCCCTATCAAGGGCGTATATTGACTCCCATTGACCTTTGACCTCCAGTATAGAGTGCGTATATTCACTACCATTGACCATTGACCTTTGACCTCAAAAATTTGCATATCGTGACCTTTGACAGCCAATCAGAGGCGAGTATTTTGACCTCGTCTGACTGTATGGAATGCATGTACTGACTTGGTTCTGGGGTTTTTCCATCACGGTTGTGCGCAGGTGTATAACGTCACTTCCGGTCTGCGTGAATCGGGCGTGACCTGGGACGCATGTACTGACTTGGTTCTGGGTATTTGCCATCGCGGTGAGGTCACGTGATCAGTTCAAGGTCATTTAAATGATAGGAATGCATGTAATGACCTGTTCATTCATCCGGGGACTTGTTTACGCAAGTGTGTGACGTCACTTCCGGTTTTACTAAAACTACCTCCGAACAAAGAAGACTTGCAATTTTCCCTTAGACGTAGGGTCTGGATATTCAACATCCAAGTTTTCCCCGGCCCGGCCCGCCCCGCCCCGGCCGCAGCGCGCGCGCGCGGGTTATCCGGAAGTGCGCGGGTGAATTTCGGATTATCCTAGGCCACTGATTGGCTAATACGGTGTTCAAAGCCAGTTTTCAGCGAATCCCCACATGTCTGTTATAGCCTTCATGCATTACGCTCATATAGAAAACACACACAAGACAAGGTTTTTTTTTTGTGAAATCTCGTTTTGTTTCTCACTTCACTCCACCTGTGGCTCTTGTAACTTGTAACTCCTCGTCAAATGTTGGAATGCCCGCTCGTAACCTAGACCAAAACATGTACTTGGTCTGTGGGCTGATTTCATTGGCTCTCTATTTTACTGCAGTGCTCTTGCATTGTTTTCTGGACATTGATGGGTTACATTTGGCCCCATCCTAGGCCACTGATTGGCTACTTTTCTCAGTCCATTCATTGACCGAATCCCCACATGTCTGTTATAGCCTTCATGCACTATGCTCATATAGAAAACACACAAGACAGGGTTTTTTGGGGAGATCTCATTTTTTTATATTCAGTGAACAACAACAACGTGAGAACAACCACGCGAAAACTCAAGCCCAGAACAGGGAGCTTTACGTGAAAAAATTTAAGCCCAGAACAGGGGGCTTGTGCATTGAAAGAACTGAAGCCCAGAACAGGGAGCTTGTAAACTTAAGCCCAGAACAGGGGGCTTGTGCATTGAAAGAACTGAAGCCCAGAACAGGGAGCTTGTAAACTTAAGCCCAGAACAGGGGGCTTGTACATTGAAAGAACTTAAGCCCAGAACGGGGCTTGTACATTGAAATGATCGGCGGCCCAGTCATATACGAGTACATCGCGGTCCTCGGCCTTGGGGTATTCGTCAAACATCTGTACGATGGTAGATACGGTCATTCCCCGGCATCGATGGTACAGGTAAAACAAGCAATATTGTCCGCACACGCTACTGGTCAGGCTTTGCAACGTTGGACTGTTCCAACACCACGTCTCGGTGCCTTGATCCATGAAGTCTGTTAAATCGGGATGGAGGGGTGGCAGGCCGTACGGGTCAAAGTATTCGCCCTGCGCTTCTGTCAAGTACACGGCCACCCAGTGTTCACCGGGCCGATCCATCGGGTCCGTGTTGAGAACGTAAGCAGCAGGATACACACGGTCTAATGGGAACACATCTCGGGCGAACACCCCTTGAAAGATCATACGTGTCCCTGGGTCATTCTCTAGTACGGTGGTTATCTGGTCTGTATCCATGTTGGGTGGAAAAGTCACACAGGACGTTGCGCGCCCTGTCCACTTGAATGATGTTGTCAAACTCGGCGTAGCAGATCACATTGACGGTGGTCCCAAGGGCTCGTGCAAAGTGAATTTCCAACCGTAAATTGCCTTGCTTGGCCAGGGCCAGCTGATGGTCGTTCTCTAAGGTGGGGGTCAGATCGAAACAGAACAACGTGTATCCGTTCGCGTAGTCCTCCCGACTGATCATATTCCCTTCGTCCTGGTTGATTTGACCGGTGGCTGTAAACAGGCTCTGATAGGCTCGAATGAAATTCCTCCGCCCAAAGTTCGGTGTTAAGGCCGTGGCTGGCACCTGTTGTCCATCCACATGCAGGGCCACAAAATTGATGCCGAAATGTTTAAAGTCAAACGGATTCTCTGGGTAGGCTCCGCTGAAACTGGTATTTTCCACACAGGCCAGGATCAATCGCTTGGGTAGTTCCCCCAGGAACAGGTTTTCTTTGTTGGCGCCCATATTTCCAGCAGGCACAGAGAACACTTTGGTTTGTACACGTCGGATAGGGTACTGGGCTGGTTTTGTTTCCAAGGCTTTCATGTGTCCCAATTGAACGGCTGGATTCGGTTTCACTTTTCGGACATACAGGACTGCGTCTTGGATAGCAATCTTATAGTCAGCTGCATGCCCATCTACGTTAGTGGCCATCAAGGCGAAGGTCGGAGGCGCCCGTATCAGTCGGATTTTGATGAGGATCTTGTTCAAGAGGTACCGGTCTTGCATGAACATGTCTGCGTGTAGTCGACCCATGTGATCTACCGAGGCACCGTTCGCAGTGAAAGCCTTCCGTTTGTTATATCCCACATTGTCCACCGTGTCCATGTGCTCGGGTGTGTCCTGGTAGAATAAAGCGGCTGTCAGCGGAGATTTTTTAGCCTCTCGGCCACACGACAACAGTGTCTCGATGTAGGCTCGATAGGGGTACGTGTTGGTCGAGTAACTGATGAGTTTGTCGCTGAGAAAAATATCCACCTGTTCAAACATCGAGTGCAACCAGAGATTCGTCGGACCCACCGTTGCAGCTTGGATGATTCTGGAGTCATCCCCATTGACGATCTTGGCTTTCACATACAAGTATGTATGGGCTAAATCCACATAGGCCGTATCCGCATTACTGATGGTGAACTCGATGGGCTCTGTTTCGTTGATGCTGGAGAGCGCGAGATGCTCCACCCATAATCCTTGTTCGGCACTGGTCTGTGTGGGCGGCACGGTCCACAAATCAAATTCACTGTTGGTGGAGGGACAGGACTCTGCGTGGATTAAGGACATGTTTAAGAAAAGATATCCTGCGTCTTCGATGTGCGTCGTCGCTGGGTCGGTCGTCGACAGCTCTTTTATTCCCTACGGTGCGTTGTGCTTTGGCCACCAAGACGCCTCCCGCTTCTTTGGCCCGCCGTTTCAAGGCTTCTTTGTGTGCCGTGCAACCGAAGACATCACCGGCCACTTGCAGTCCACTGCTTACCGCTTGTTCGCCGGTCGCTTTCACCCCACGTGTCACCAAGGGCAGGAACGTTTTGACGATGCTGCCGAGTATGTTCCCCAGCACATGTCCTCGTTGCATGCGTGCACCGCTAAAGACCGGAAAGCCTCCCCCGGCCTGTTGGACATAACAGTCCATATAGCTGCGTGCATCGCACTCGTAAGGTACTTTCATTATGCAAAGTGGGGAGCACGTGCTTGTCGAAAATGAAGTGTCAGCACCACTTTTCCTCGTTCGAATGCCACCGGTCGTCCCGTGTCATCTCTTATATCCACCGTGATCGTGTTGATGTCGGTTTGTCGTACGGGCAGGTAGAGCATGTGGGTGAAACTGTGGGTGATTTGATCTCCATACGTCTTTTTAATGGGGACCACCCGTAACAGAGGTGTGTTGATATCGCCCACGATGTGGTTGTCGACTACGTCCGAGTAGACGTAGAGTCCGTACATACCCGACTTCATATCCATCGGGATCTGGCCATGGTCCTCGGATGGACCCGTTTAGGTCGCGTGAGCGAGACCCAGCATTTGCTGTAGGATAGGACTCAGTACGACACTCACGTTGGCGGTGAGAAGGATCTGCGCCTTGTCGTTGTGTGCGTTGTAATCGAAGTCCACGTGATTCTTGAAGGGAAAGGATTTGATGGGTTTTGAAGTATTCCCGTAGAGCCTTATAATGCAACAGTCTTGTCAGCCCACCCATGAACTCCTTGGGGGTATCGTAGTGGCCTTCGGGGAGGGTGAGTCGGGTGTTTTTGCCTTCGTAGGTCACCTCGAACCACACTTCCTTGTCTCGCACGTTGTACCACGAGTAAGGGTATTGGATATCCACGAGGCCACATTCCCATCGTCCAGGTAAATGCAACGGTTGCGGTAATTGGGGGACGTACTTGGCCAAGGTGTTGTCAGGAAACACATCCAGCGAACTGTTACTGGGTAGGGTGAGGTAAAACATGGCGACTGAGCTGTCCTGCTGCTACTGTTGGTTTTAATAGGTGTTCCAGGCCTTGGGCGGTTGTGTCCGGCGTCGTGTTCGTCGCGCTGACTTGCTACGGCTCTGGAGATGTGGGGTGTCCTGATCAAGGATGGTTTTTTAAAGGTCTGAAAAGAAGGTGCCCGTTGTGGTGGTATTTTGGGGCGTGACTTCGGTTTCCACTCGGCTTCCCAAGAAGGTAGTGGGCCACTCGGCGATTGCTGGGTCCGCTGCATAAAGGCCCAGCTGTGGGGGTTCCCCACCAATTCCTGTGGCACATGCATGTCTTTCAAGCCTGGAGCGAAGACCTCCCATCCTCGAGGATCCGTGTGCGACCTGCGTTGACGCATCAGGTCATTCACTAAATCGGTCATGTGGGTCCCGGGGACCACCTGATTCTGTACCAGGAGGTCGCCTTTATCATTCCAAGTCATGTTAGTATTCTGTTTCATCCGTTGTAATACCAGGCCAGCTTGTTTCTTGAACGATGCAGATACACTCTTCAGGACTTCGTCTTCCAACCACTGTGGGGCTGTCGGTGGTACCCCTGGTAGTGGCGGCTGTTGGAGCGGTGCTGAGGTCGGCGGTGTGTCGCGTGGTGCTGGTGGTGGTGGTGGGGTAGAGAGGGTTTTGTATTGGTCCATGAACGTCTTGTACCGTTGAAGCGGCTCATTGTACAATTGTACTTTCTCACTGTCACTTAACCCCGGTCTTTGTAAGATCTGTTGCATCTCTTCCTGGAGGGTGTTTATGGTCTTCACCCTAGGTGGAACAGGGTAGGGCGATTGGAGGTTTTGAAGGAGCCGTGGTTCGACTAGGATCATTTTTTTCGTGTGGTTCATTGTCCGCCGAAGAGTCCACCCAATACTGGACCAAACACGGAAGCGGCCAACGGTGCTAAGATGGCCCCGAGAAAGCCACCTTTCTGTAACACCTTTTTCTGTTGTGTTTGAGAGACTCGCTTCTGGACTAGGGTTCGGAGACCTGTCTTATGCTTGATCAACTTGGTCTTCTGAGCCGGAGTCAGTGGTACGTTGCCTTTTAACAGGTTGTACCCTATCTCACACAGACAGCGTACACGGTCAGGGTCCGCACCGCGTACAATGGTTCGGACCAACTCGGGTGGGGCCGTCTTCAATACACGGAGCGTCGGGGCGTACTTCCGTACTCGCGCAGACATCATGTACAACTAATGCTAGAACCCACAACTCTGCTCTTTTTATCCTTTTGCGGGCTATCTCCTGAATATCGAACAGAGACAAAGTCAACCATGATGTGGTATTAATTCTTTTTATTATCCCCATCATCAAACACACACACCCCAGCTGAGGGAGCCACTGTGGGTGTGTTTACATTATTTTTGCATGTAAACTTGGTGGGTCTCTCCGGGAAAGATTCCGGTCCGTAGTCGAAGGTGATCGGGGGTGGCTTGCTTGAGGTCGAAGAGCATAAGCCCGTGCTGAGCGGTTATCGCATCTTTAAAGGCTTCCAACTCAAACGGTGTGCGGCAGGAATACATCTGTCTCGCCAGGTGCAGCAGTTGAGTTGTGTCTTGGGTTTTTGAAGACCACCAGATAGTGGGCATATAAGCTAATGTTCCGATGTTCTTTGTTTTTACTGAACAGATTCTGCACAATATAGATGATGCTGAGCCGTCGATGATGGCTGCCTTTGGTAAAGAGTTGGGTGACGCGCGCATCCGTCTCCGCCATGAGATCATCCAGAACCACCAAGGTGTCGGGTTCCAAATCGGCCAGGTTAGGTAGGCCTTCCACAAACGTGATATGGGGCATTGCTGCATACGCTGCCTGCCATTCTCCATAACACCACACGACTCGGACAATGGGTGGGGTGATCATGCTGTCGGCGTGTTGAAGGAGCTTCCTGACAAAGTGCGTTTTGGCGGAGCCCGTCGGTCCTGCGATGACGCAAGCGAAGGGATGCTGCCACCGAGGGTCCATGGTTTGAGCTGTATGCGCTGTCGTGGTAACCCGCTCTTGTAAATTTGGTACGAGTGAACTGGAGTGGTGGTGGTGGGTACAACGTCGGTCGTCGTTGTCTGTTCACTGAGTGATGAAATCCGGTGGGTTTTGAGACGTAGTGGGTGTACGTGGTGTAGATGTTGACTGTATACTTGGTGTGGAGCTCGATGTGGCTTGTACACGTCGTGCGTCGTTTCGATCACGGGGTTGACTGGTGTAGAGAAGGTCTGTAGACTGGTTTGACTAGTGGCTGGAGTTCTAAGTTGATTAAGTAGAGTGCGGAGATAGGCTACGTCGTAAAACACTCCTCCGTACAACACACTCAGCAGGATTAGCCCTATGGCCACAAAGCCCACTTGCGCTTTGCGCGTTTTGGAAGACGCTGTGTTCAGAGGCAGCTGCTGTTGGTCCATAGCGCCGTGTTCATGGTCGAACGTGGAATGAAGGATGATGGTAGTGGTGTCTGGCTTTATAGTCGTTTCACCTGGTTGGCCGCGACCCAGGAATTGAAGGGACTGGGCCAGCCTTGCCATTTGACGAAGTGAAAGAGTTTGCCACGGCGGCGTCCCGTTTTCAAAATCTGCTCCACCGCGTAGTAGTCTTGCTTTGTTTTTACGACAGGCTGTAATTCCGTGTCGTAAAACGTCCCTAGCAACGGTTCCCCTTGAAGATCTTCCAGTTCATTGACTCGCTGCTGTCGGGGTAGGCGCCGTTTAATCAGTAAGTGCTCATCGTTCCAGTTGGGCAAGTAACTTTTCTCAAATTGACCTTTGACTTTACTGATCCGTACAGGCTCCCCGACCTTGAACACCTCCTTCGGCGTTCGCTGCGATTGCCTGGGGTACAAGACACGCCGGAATTGGGCTTCATTGCGTTGGGTGACGGTAATGGGGGCTCTCTCTATACTCCGGTGATAGGCTCGATTGTATCCACTCACAAGTTTCGGGAGAACATCGATGTACCGCCTTGTATTCTTATAGATGAAATATGTATACATGCGGCCTTTGAATGTCCTGTTGAACCTTTCCACAACGGAGGCCTTGGTCTCGTTGTACGTATGGAAGAAAAACACCTTCTGGGCTTTCAGAAACTGTTGGAACGGTCTGTTGAGGAATTCCGTGCCTTCGTCGGTTTGAAAATACAAGGGTTTGCGCCCGGTCTTGAAGATGTCCTTGAACGCCACTATGAGATTCGCACCCGTTTTCGTCCGGATGGGTACCACCCACGCACACTTCGGCAGGATATCGATGCACGTCAAGATATACCGATTCCCATCGTTGTGTTTGGCAAAGGCGCTCATATCGACCAAATTCGCTTGCCACTGGGCATCTATACCACCCACGATGACCGGGTTTCGTAGAAAATGGCGACGGACAGATCGATGTAAGGTATAGGTGGTCTTGTTTTTTTAACCAATCTCGTTGTATCCCCTAGGGTTTGGCCGCTCGATAGAGAGCCGAAATGCACTATAGGCCGCCGGACTGTCGGGACTGTAGTATAAGTTATCCAACACCTTCTCCCAGCTCTTCATGGTGACAAATGACGATGGACCCTGGCTCTATCGTTTATTTATAACGGTATATCTTGGGCCGGAGTTTCTTTCTGATTTTCTTCGTTGGCTTCTGCCAGCACATTGTCCAACCAGTTCAACTCGTCTGATGACCGCTCTTCCTCCGTAAGCACTTGATCCACATCTGCCACGGCATCTTCCAATGCAGACCATAGAACAGGGTGAAGGGTAAAATGCACTGTACCTCCATCTAGCCGAGCCAATTGAGCAAAGAAGGGGCCGCGGCGGATGTACACATCGTGACACAAGTGGATGAGATCGCCGTCCAGTTCACCAGACAGCACCCGTTTGAATTTGGTCCAGCCCTCCCGGGACAGACGAATATGAGCCGGGCACGGTTGTGTAGGGTCTGCATCACAGATGTCTCCTACCTCCTCCATGATATCGACCGTATCCGCATAGACGTGCAGGAAGACCTCGGGGGTCAAGCTGAGATACGCCCGTACTGTCTCCGTCATGATCAGTACGTGAATGGTACAAGATTTGTACTGTCTCGCGTATTTATAGAAAGAACCCCGTGAGATCAAAGGATCGGGTGGTCATGTCACTGGGCTGACAGTCTAACCGGATAATCAATGGCATCGTCGTCTGCCTCCGCTTCATTGCCAGGTTTGGTAATTTGTTCGTTGGGTTCTGCCGCCGCTTCACTCAGGGCACGAGCCCAGCCCAACTGAACAGCTGATCGCTCGTCCGGTGTAAACAGCTGGTCCACGATAGGCACCACTTTCTCGAAGGCTGTCCACAGATCGGAGTCTAGGGTGAAGCCTCGCGTAGGGTCTTGGTAACGGCCCAGGAAGAAGGGTTCACGGTGTACGCAGATGGCATTGTCTATGTGGATGAGGTTTCCGTCGAGCTCATCGCTCAACACCCGTTTAAATTTGGTCCAGCCCTCACGGTGTAGCGTAACCGTATTCGATACGACCTCCGCGCGCGACCAGCAAACATCTCCATGGTCTTCAACGATGGTGACTTTATCTTCATAGACGTGAACCCCCACCCGAGGTGTAAGGGGAAGGATGGCTCGTAGGACTGGTGAGATGGTTGACCCAACGACGAACGGTAAATGACACACACTCTGACTGTCTCTCGTATTTATGGTCAGGTCCCTCGGTGACGTGGTTGACCCAATGACGATCGGTGAATGACGCACACTGTGACTGACCCTTGTATATATCGGTTGCACATAAGCGCATCTGTGGAGGCTCTGAAAAGCCGTTCTTTTTCTGTCGCTGTCATTGCCACAGCGTCAGGGTCAATAGGGCAAAGACCATTACTAGCCCAACGAGCCGTAGCTGGTTCCGGCGTGAGCGTTCGTGATCCATAGTCCGGGATTCAAGGATGGCTGTCATAGTCCAGTAGTGGTGGGTGATAGCACGCCTCTCCATCGAGTGCACTCTGTCGAGGACCGCTTCTGTAAACTCTTTCAGGATCTGCCGTCGCCCCTCGTTGTCGTTGCCATCTCCAAATATGGATCGAACCACTGCTCGGTAATCCGTGAGTGAATTAACCACGGTCGCTTGCTGTAAAATGCGAGTGGCATAGGGATGAGTGTCCGTCATGGCTCTGTAACCGTAGGAATGAGGTGTGGGATGCAGAGGGCGAGTTTTATACACCAATTCACACATGCGCGCCTATTCGTAGCTCTACACCTGTAGTCCGTGATACGTACTATTCTGATTGGTTAGTTCAAAAAGAGAGCAACAACAACAATCAAAGATTACAGGTCAATCTTTTTATTAGCCCAAGCCTTATCCTTTCGGGTGTCCCTACGGGTTCGCTTCATGATGCGACTGACGCTCCAGACTGTGTGGCTCCTATAGATATAGTACCTCATCGACAATGGGGACTACTTGTTCCAAAGCCGTCCATAGATCGGGGTTTAGGGTAAAACCACCGTCGTTCAGACAGAGGAGTCGAGCGAAAAAGGGACCGCAGAAAATGTAGACGTCGTCACACAGGTGAATGCTATCACCGTCCAGTTCACCCAACAACACCCGTTTCAAGGTAGTCCATCCTTCCGGTGACAGAGAGACGTGCGCTTTGGGTTCAGGCGTACACCAACACCTAAGTCCGCTATCGATGAGGTCCACTCGTTTGGGGTCCACTCGTTTGCACAGTAGGGTGCAGCCAGGTGTAAGCCTCCGGGTAGCCACAGTCCCTTCTTTCACCTCGGGGTGTAGTAAGTCATCCACCTCGGGGAGTACATCTTTCAGTGCCATCCATAAGGGTGGACAGAGTGTGATATGGGTACCTCCACACTGTTCCAACCGGGGAAAAAGGGAATCCTCTCCAGCAGTGCGTATGTGTACACCGACTTCCACGTGCAAGAAATCCCTTTCGGGCTCTTTTCCCTGTAACAAATCGTGTCAATAGAGTCCAGCCTGATAGTGATAACAAAATCTTCACCTTCTGCGGTGCGTCTTGGACCAGCTCCAGATGATCGTCATTGACGATGAGGTAGACGTCGGACGTCAGTTGGAATAACGCAAGCCCTGTTCCGCTCGCTGCCATGGTGGGGAATGAAAAGCGAACGGTTAAAGAGGTGGTTTTATAGTGTACCTGTTGGGTAGGGTTTTATACACCGTGTGATTCATGGGCACTTGTTATACTCGCTTGCGCCATAAGGTCAATAAGGTTAGAAATGCGCTTTTTTTTCTACTACGCCCTGTGAATCGGCCCCCTTCGTGAAAGTCCGTCATTGTTCGGCAGTGTAATGTTATTTTGGAGAAACTGGCTTTGAACACCGTATTAGACAATCAGTGGCCTAGGGTAATCCGAAATTCACCCGCGCAGTTCCGGTGATGCCGCGCGCGCGCGCGTGCGGTCGAATAACCCGCGCGCGCGCTGCGGCCGGGGCGGGGCGGGCCGGGCCGGGCTGGGCCGGGGAAAAGACCCTACGTCTAAGGGAAAGTTGGAACTCTTCTGTGTTCGGAGGTAGTTTTAGTAAAACCGGAAGTGACGTCACACACTTGCGCAGAACCCACCACAATGAATGACCCGGATGTAAACAAGTCCCCGGATTCAAATGACCTTGAACTGATCACGTGACCTCCGCGTGATGGCAAATACCCAGAACCAAGTCAGTACATGCATCCCATAGACCCAGGTCACGCCCGACTCACGCAGACGTCATACACCTGCGCACAACCGTGATGGAAAACCCCCAGAACCAAGTCAGTACATGCATTCCATACAGTCAGACGAGGTCAAAATACTCGCTCCTGATTGGCTGTCAAAGGTCACGATATGCAAATTTGACCTTTGAGGTCAAAGGTCAATGGTAGAGAATATACGCACTCTATACTGGAGGTCAAAGGTCAATGGGAGTCAATATACGCCCTTGATAGGGGTTTTCCCCTAGTTTAGGGGGTAAAGTCCGTGTTCCGTTTGTTATATTTTCGGAAAAAATCCTAATTTTACATACACGCACTCCAGGGAGAACCCGATAAGCCAGGGACCGATATTAGCCCTTTGGGATAGAGTTGATAGGGGTTTTTCCCTAGTTTATAGGTAAAGTCCGTGTTCCGCTTTTTATATTTTCGAGACAAATCCTCATTTTACATACACCCACCCATGACTTGCAAAATCCTTCCGTAGGGACCCCAAGTCCCCGACTCAAATGAATGGACGGCATACAAGTCCGTACATGCACTTCTAATCACGTGACCGCCGCATGATGGAAAAAACCCAGAACCAAGTCAGTATGAACCATACAAGTCAACATTGTAGCGAACGTGCAACATGCAATTCGGGGAGCCAGGTGTTCGGCACGTGACAACCCCCAGCCCAAGCAGACGTCAGCGAAATTTTGGCGGGAAAAATGTACACGCATTCCTATCATTCAACAGTACAGGCATCCCATCAATGGTAATATAGATTTAATATGCATTCCTAGTACCTGTCCTGTGCATGGCAGAACTGCATAACCCAGAACAAGTCTGGATATACCTTGATTTCGGGGAACCAGGTGTTCGGCACGTGAGCTCACTCGCGCAGACGCCAGACCAGGTGTTCACCGCAACATTGTAGCGAACGTGCAACATTGTTGCAATTCGGGGAGCCAGGTGTTCGGCACGTGACAACCCCAAGCAGACGACAGCGAAATTCTGGCGGGAAAAACACCCACAGACAGTACATGGCCTATCATATTCCCTCTCACCGAAAAGACACGGACATACCCATCGCACCTCACCGAAAAAACACGAAGGTGAACGACATTGTAGGGAAAAACCCCACAGACAGGTCAGCACATGTCCTATCATGTTCACACGCCCCATTCACCCAGACCGGAAGTGACGTCATACACATGCGCACTCCCCGTGATGGAAAAACCCCAACCCTAACATGTCTAAACATGATCCAAGATCAGACATACCCTGAGCCCTCTATATACATGGGACTACTTTCTGTACGCGGAGGCAGACCGCGTCACCGCCAAACCGCATCACCACGGAGGAATCACCTACTTGACCTCTCGACCTCGGCCAAACCACTTTTAGTCGGTAGGGGTGCAAGGTTGGTCAAAGGTCAATAAGGCCTTATCTCTCAAGTGCACTCATTGACCTTTGACCCCTACCGACTAAAAGTGGTTTGGCCGAGGTCAAAGGTCAACTAGAGGGCTTTTGCTTGCTATATACTACTGTTGTTGCCCAAACATAGTTTCGGTTCTCGACTGGCCTCATATGTTTACGGAGAGAAAAGTCTGCTGTTTTCACCTCATAATAGATGATTTCGTACTTCAAGATGCTGTTATCGAGAAACCATAAGACCCAGGGCCTACAAAATACTCAGAGCATAAGACAAGATTATATATTTACGCTAACCAAAAAATTCTTTCGTATGTGACATTTTATTTTGGCACTCGTCAAACGTCATGGGGGCCAAAATCTCATTAAACCGCGCCAGGTGCATGCTTTGTTTGTTTTTGAGTGATCCTATAAGGTTAATCTATTTTAATTGAAATAATAACTCGATAACAGTGTTGCCTGACATGATATGTGATTCGTAAATTTGTACATTTTTAAGTGCATTTAATATATATTGTTAATCGCATTTTTGTCTCGGCGTATTTCATATTTTCAGACTATTCACACACATTAGAGTGCTATCAATCCTGAAAATGAGTCCATGGAATTTAACAAAGTCCTCAAATCTAAACAATAGGTACATAAGGTTTTATCGAGCACTTACCACCATGTTGATCAGGCAAACAGGTTAGGGCAAGACCTTTCTCTAAAATAGAGGTAAGGAAGGTCGTTTTTGCTCAATAAATCATTTCACATAATGAATTCAGCAAAATCCGGTTGAGGCGCACACAGACATATATATACACATCAAATTTTAGTAATTGGTATCTAATTTGCATAATAATAAGACAAACATCTGTCGCGCCGTTTAAACAACATTGACTGGTTTTTCAAATGGCAAATTAATTTTAAGACATTGAAAAATAGATAAATTCATGCGCCTGAAGTTTTGAAGCACTGGTTGATCATGAATCGACAGCTATTGAGCAAACACGACCATTTTTACATCCATTTTGGAGAGCGAGATCGCCCTAACCTGGCAAATGAGATTGAGGACATTCTGTTCCCAAAGAATTTGTTAATTATGGAAGATCCAGACAAATCCAGTTTTACGTTTACTTCGCACGTTTTTACGTATTTACCAACATAGCGATTTAAAAAGAATTTTATGGAAAAGGAACATATGAACTTTCAAGAAAGCAGGTGTGAATGGTTTTTGAATTGGATAAGGTGTTTTCCAAATATTGGAGGCGATACGACCTCAGGCTAATTAGACCTCATGGCCATGGTTTTCTATGTTGGCAGTGACCCGTATTTGTATCATATTTTCCGGTTCAGCATTGTTCTAGAAAACTATTGAGGCATTTAGGAGAAAATGACAATTTAACTTCTTAGAAAATGAGCTTTTTGTATGAAAACAGAGCATTTTTAATAAAATCTAATTTCATATTTTAGAGTGGGGTTAATCCATTTTAGTAGACCTTATTAATTCATAGATTATGCAAAAGTAAGCCTAGTGAATACTGAATTTTATCCTTTATTTTGAACGATGAAGGTTTGCGCTACCTCTTCCTGAAATAAAAGAAAGCAGACATTTATTATCAAAGGACATTGTATCTTCAGATGGGTAAATGGCCCTAGGACAGGTGCAATACAGAAGTACCAAAATAAAATACGGAGTCTCATCATTTTCGAGCAACAGGGCCGTGAAGTAATGCAAAATAGTTGATTCTGAGCTGAAAATAATTCTCATGGTCTCTGTAAACATATGAAGATGTAACGAAAGTGCAGAATGACAGCGACCCCTTGGGATCCCCTTTAATCAGCCACTGCTTGTGTTCTGACACGTGACTACTGTGAAATCGAAAGTTACATTGTGTTTATGTGTGCGGTTGACTTACCTGATGGAATTCAACGCTGTAATTTTCCTGGAATGAACTATAATAATCCGGGAGACAGACAATGCCTCGAAACCCCGGCGAAGTTATCTCAAACGACCAGTCTGGACGGTGGAAGGGACTCTGGTAAGCCCACTCGCTTCGCTGAAAATGACGTCAGTCAGGAATGCGGAAGTCGATTTCGGTGAATATGTAGATGAGGGACAGTGAACTTTGCGGTCCTCGTATGAATTAACTAGAGGGAGTTGGAAGCTGAGATTTACCAGTTATGTCCGTTATGAATTATGGTTTGTTCCTCCATAGCCATATTTATCCAGCGAAGTCCAGATAAACTGATCGGGAAATGTTGTAAGTGACAATAAAGAGGGCGCTGTCATCTTCGACGACGTGTTTCTGCCTTTATCCGCAGAAGAGCGGTAGCCCTATATAAGCCGGACTCTCGCTGAAACGAGGCAGACCAGCAGAAACATCGAGGTGAGAGCACACGCCAAATCATTTGGGGAGAAGAAATCCAATACATTGCCGGGCCGGAGAAAGGCCGCCGCCGAATTGGAGAAGTACCGCCGCCGAATTTGTGCCGCCGCCGAATTTGTACATTGCCGGGCCGGAGAAAGGCCGCCGCCGAATTGGAGAAGTACCGCCGCCGAATTTGTACATTGCCGGGCCGGAGAAAGCCCGCCGCCGAATTGTGCCAGCGCCGGGCCGTCACCAGGCCGCCGGATAATATAACATCATTGCATACATTTACACACACTTACATTCACATGTCCGGGCCGTGTTTACTCTACTTCGATCTCTATTCGGCATCAACCGTAATGCACAGTTGAACGAATATTGCGCTGGAAGTTAAGAGTATAGACGCTTATCGCCAATGGTTATTCTTATTCTCTACCGTACGCCAGTACCGGCTCAGCTCTGGGAATTAACTAACGGCGTTAGAGTCGATAGCATGGCCATACATTAGCCGCATCTCTCTTTGCTTTCAACCGTATCGCACAGTTGTTCAAAGATTGCGCTGTGGTTCGTGTATCTATTAAGCTGTATCTGGTAAGGGATGCGAGTCCCTGTGAAGAAGATATAGCTAAAACATATCATACACAGTTCCTACATAAACAATTATTCATGCACACATGTACTTAAACCACAACCCATGGGTTGAAATACATTCACGCTAACACCCACAAGCTATAGGTTCGAGCCTATAGCTTGATATATATACATCTACCCAGTCAATCGTACGATAAACGATTATCCATTCACGCTTCCATAAGCATAGTCTCTCACCACCCTGTACATATATTGAGTAATTCACGGCCAATGATAGATTACTACTGTCTCATACAGTAGTATATAGAGGGGGGATCCTAGACGTGATGCCCATCTATTGCGGAAGACCCTGCAGTAGTATAGAGGGAGGGTTCAAGGGTCAACTGACCATACCGTAGTATAGAAGGAGGGTTCCTATACTAGTTGACCATACAGTAGTATAGAAGGAGGGTGCCGATTCCAGGTGCCCATACAGTAGTATAGGAAGAGGGTTACTAGACCAGGTGCCTGCCTATCCACCGTGCGTTATTGATGTCCGATCCTATGTGGACCGTGTAGCCGTGAACTCTAGCCTTGATGATTCATCCTTGGAGCCGGGCCGCGGAGTGAGTCGCCGTGAGCGGGGTCGCTGAAGCCTGGGGGTGTATTCCTACGAGGGGTGCCGTCTGCTGCTGTGGTGAGCCGTGCAGTTGAATAGTCCTGCGGTGTTACAGAGAGACGGGCCGGTGCCGTAGAAGCCTTTGTACTGTGATAGTACTGTCGTGCCCAGGCCGTCCGCATCCATTGACGGTTATCAACGCTTGGAGGGGCTTAGTCGTGTAAGACGAGACACGACGACGACGAGAAGTCCATACCACCCGAGGGAGGAAGACCGGAGGAAGGAAGACACACGTCGGACATAACCACGGAGGGGCCTAGTCGTGTAAGACGAGACACGACGTAGTGTTCATCCATACGGGAGTGAACGAAGACCTGGGGAAGGAAGCTAGACGCTGGACCTTACCACGTATATCTGGGGAAGGACGATAGACGCTGGATCCTACCACAAAGCCCTGGGGAAGGAAGATAGAAGCTGGACCCATCCATGAGAGAACCGGTCGTGACCAGACTGTGGCTGTGACCAGGCCTGCTCGCGTTATAGCTAGGGCTATATATATTTTGTATATATTTTCTATTGAACTTCGGTTAAAGATAACTATAAGAGTACAGACAATTCATAGAGTAGGGATCTTCTTTGCAGGGATTATACGCTACCACGATTTGAATCCTGTATACCTGCTCCAAGAATTATATGTCAGTATTGCATTAATTTGCTTTGGTTGTCATTACAGGTCTTCCTTTCCAACCT
Organism: Hanleya hanleyi; assembly: GCA_036873755.1. Taxonomy (NCBI): domain Eukaryota; kingdom Metazoa; phylum Mollusca; class Polyplacophora; order Lepidopleurida; family Hanleyidae; genus Hanleya; species Hanleya hanleyi. The sequence continues at coordinate 52,509 of JAVTVY010011876.1, forward strand.
CCTTGATCCAGACAAGGTGACAGGTTGAATCGAACTCCCTCGTTGGCCAGGATCAGTGCCCGAGTGCGTTCCCAGTAGCCTGACAGTTTGTCTTGGGGACCCTGCGCACTCTGTGGATCTGAAACATCCATTATCCCACGTTATAGAAGTACAAACGTTTCAACTGGTGGCAGCGGTGGGATGGCCAACTTCTGGGAGACGAAGGAAAGGAGACCAAGCCTGGCGGATAGCATAGATCCGGACCAGACAACCATGAGTATAACTGGAGATTTCGGCGCCGAGTTACGACAACCGGGAGCCCGGGTCCAACCATCTGACGGAAGAGGAGCCCGACCGAAATACTCCACGACGCCGAGTCCACGGGGACGACGTGAGACGGGAAGAGGCGTGGCTTCCGGACGATCAACTACGGCGACACTGGGTTACGAAAATCTTCTTGACTTGTCCACGCAAGAACTAGAATCGGTGCTGATGGAACCACCAGCCGACCAGCCTCAACCTTCAACGGTGATTGCTACTGAAGATCGACCAACTAGTAAAGGGTGTGAGCCAGAAGACGTGCAGCCTGACGTTGACCTGAGACGAGAGGTAGAAGACCATCGTAGCGCCATCCACGTCTTGTGTACATCGATGACCTCCATGATGGGACAAATGTCGACGATACTGAGAAATCAAAATTCCAGTGATGAGATGACTCCACCGAAGGCAGAAGATGACAGCTATTCTGGTCCGACCGGACTGGATAGAGGACGCCGAGCCGCAGAGACGCCACTACGGGGTCCAGACGGAGCTGCATCGGGGACGACGTCGAGGCGAGATGAATCACCGCCAAGAAGACGCCTGGACGAACCACCTTCAGTTTCATGGGACCACCCGTTACAGTCGTCCACGCCCATGGGGGAACCTAGACGGCCGAAGACGACGATGGTGAAGGCCGCTACCTACGATGGTACCACGCCATGGCGGGATTATTTGGCTCACTTCGGGCACTGCGCCGTGATCAATGGATGGACCTACCAACAACAGGGTCAATACCTGGCCGTCGCTTTAAGGGGGTCAGCGCAGCAGGTGTTAACCAGCCTTAAGTTTGTACCGGGCAGTACCGACTACGACCGTTTGAAGGAAGCCTTAGGGAAGCGCTTTGCCCCTCCGAATCAGATGGACCTGCACAAGGCACAGCTGAGGTCTAGACACCGCGAGAGGGAAGAAGATCTTCCGGGCTTGGCTCAAGCACTGATCCGCCTGGCACAGCTGGCCTATCCCGACGCCGGAGACGATGTTCAGGATACCCTAGCCAAGGACCAGTTCCTGGACGCCATCGGTGACGAGTTGAGGTTTCAGGTCTGGCAAACTAGGCCTAAAACCTTGGATGCGGCAGTACATGCGGCCGTGGAACTGGAGGCATTCAAGATCTCCCAGCGTCAGAAACCCTGGCCGACAGCCAAGTCCACTGCCCCGGAAGAGGGAGATAAGGCAGCCGCACCCCCTGAAGAGGATGAGACTGAGAATCTACGGTTGCGGGAAGAAGTGAAGAGGTTAAAGGAGGTTATTCAGGAGGACAGTGAACCACCAAGACCACAACGGCCAGGACGATACCAGTCCAGATGGGGGCATAGACGTGACCGTCAACAACCATACGGTGGCCATGATCGAACATCGGGATGCTGGTCATGCGGAAAAGACGGGCATTACCGTGTGAATTGTCCAGAGTTGCGCAGGCCGGATGATCATCAACCCCCAAGACAACCGAAACCTCCTACGGTGAATAACTCTGGTGAGGCCGGATTGTATCTCCCGGCCAAGATGGGATCCGTAGGATTGTGGTGCTGCGTCGACACAGGT